>JADRCC010229512.1:0-21399 GCA_019843855.1 Hylomyscus alleni
GGGGGGAGTTTTGTATAATTTAATACTAGTCCCTGAATAGACGGGGAAAGAAATTAACAGCCCTGAGAGATGCAGTAGCTTTCCCACAGCAGATAAGGAGTAGAGCCAAGATGAGAACATTTCTAGTTTGGTATTCCTTGCATAGCTCAATACTCCCTGCTCCAAAGTTTTACAAAAGATAGAGTTTTTACATTGGCGAGAGCTCTTGTGCCGGGGCTATCCCAACAAAGTAGGTTGGAATCATTTCCATGAGAGTCAGCATCTCAGAATAGCTGCTGGTCATTGCAGCTTTGTTCCTAACTCGGGAAGAATGAAAGAAATTCTAATTATACAACTGGCAGTGGACAGTAGTCCCTCTCAACACACATTTGAGTGCTTGCTATGTGCCTGGTTGTGTGTTATACCTCAGGAATATAAAGTAGACCACAGACAATCCTTATCCTTAAGAAACTAATGATCTGGTGGAGGAAATAAGCCTGGAAGGTAGTATTTTCATAACGGTGTACAGCTCCAGCCAGTGCCTAAGGAAATCCATTCTAATTCTCCTTTTTAAAATCACTATTTGTTAATTGCTTCTTATTTAAAAATGCTTTGACCGGTGTATTAAAATTTCTAAACCCAAATTCGATATTCCTCCAAGAAGTCTCTGTGGTTGGAATATGCAAAAGAAACTGGCAAAGAGAAGCAACACTCAATGCTCTGAGCCCAAACCTCAACTCAGAGGAGTCCATTATGCAGAAGCTGTAGCTTTGGGACAGCAGCCATTTCTGCATTCACTTGGGCTAAATGACCTTAGACAAAAGCCTTCCCTCACCCCAAATTTACCCTTGAGACTTTTAGATATGGTCACATAGAAGAAAAGGAAGTGAGAAGGAGGGAGAGGGAGTTGGGGGGAGAGAGAGTTGGAGGAGAGAATATGAACGGGCTTGTTGATTTGTAAGCTTGTCACTCTGGAACAACTCCAGTCAGAGTTCTCCAGTGGCGAGTAAGGAAGAGAAGGAAAGAGAGTCCTGAGCTCTGGTAATGTCACACGTGGGAATCCCACCCACTGAACAGGGCCTAATCAGTGACGTCAGACGTATGCCATTCTTCCTCTCTGCCCTGACTTTGGTATCCTTGCATTAGGCATTTATCTCACACTTGTATGCTTTTTCCTTCTTGATGCCTGATAATACTCTCAAGGGAAAAAAGCTATACTTTAACCTTGTTTATATCATTTTTTTTCTTTTCTAATGTCATCAGAGTTAAGTCAATGGTTTTCAATAATGGTTATAAATCGTTACTTTAAGTACAAGTTCTACATACAGTTGTTATCGGCAGCTCAAGAATTTGTGCCCAACCTTAGAAATTGACTCTCCTGGGTCAACACAGATGCAGACCACCCCTGCAGAGCTTTACTTATTCTGTGATGGGTCAGGAGAAGGGAAACGAGTATTTTGCATGAATATTTACCTTCACTTCTACTGTCAATCCACTGTTATTTTAAAAAATTCATTCGCCCTGTTTGCCTCTGAATGACACAGAAACAGGCAGCCTTGACAGCATGTGATGGCTATCTCACGAGGAGACATATGCAAGGGAAAAAGCATCAACTTTGATCTTTAATTTTATCTTTCCATAAATATGATCTCAGCGGTCCATGATACATGGTGTTTGCTTTTTTAGCTTATCACTTGTAGTGACACTGGGTTCACACGTTTTTGTAAGTCAGACTTCAATGGTGGTTGCATGAAAAAAAAAACATTTTGTTCTCTCATGAAAAAAAATATATTCAGTCACCCCTTCCAGATTATAATTGTTAGGAAAGTTTATCTTCTGATGTCGGCACTCAGTTCAGTTCTGTACAAGTCAACTGTGGACTTTCATGTGTTGGGCCCTATGCCAGGAACTGGGAACACAAAGATAGCAAAAACACAGTCCCAGTTCCTTTCCTGCTGCCTACAATTCACAGTGTGCAAGAGTGATGGACTAGTTAGCTCTGATAACATACTGAAGAGTGTTAGACCAATAGGACTACAGTGCTGAAGGGAAGAGAGAATGGAAACATAATTTAAAAACATTTTATTTTCATATGTTAGTCTCTCTCTCTCTCTCTCTCTCTCTCTCTCTCTCTGTGTGTGTGTGTGTGTGTGTTTGTGTTTCTGGCTTTGTGCATGTGAATGAGGGTACATATAGAGCCCAGAGGCACCCGATCCTCTTGGAGCTAGAGTTACAGGCAGTTGTGAGTCATGCCATGTGGGTTCTGGGAGTCGAACTCAAGTCTTCTGCAAGAGCAGAAGGCGGAGACAGGATGAGACATCTCTCCAGGCCCTGAAGCATAATATCTCCTAGGTGAGAGAGCAGCACTGGAGGTGAGCAATTCTTCATGTCGTTCCCATGGCAACCTCCAGTATCGATTGTCATGGAGACCTGCTTCTTAGGTTGAATGGCTCTCGATTCTGTTTACTCTCTAGTTTTTGTGAATTATACCATACTCGTTGATAGCTTCCTGAGATAGAGTACACAAAAGTAAAGCTTTGAAACTGCCTATTTAAAATATCTTTATTCTGTGGCCACTATTGGTTAGTTTGACAGAGTATTTCATTCTCTATTGACAGCCATTTATTGGGGGGATGTTGTATTTTCATGGTGGCATCTGGCTTCTTGCTTGCCGTAGCCAAGTCCAAAGTTGTACCTTTATCCCTTATATCTGGCCAATTTTTTTTTTCTCCAAAAGCTTTCCATTTCCCTTTGAAGCTTGATTATTTGATGGTAAGTATCTATTTCTGTTTATTAGACTGAGTACTTCATAGATTGTTCAAATCTCACGGTGTGGCTGATGTCATGTGTTTCCTTCTAAGTAGGTGATGGTGGATAGGAGGCCACTATGGTCCAAACTGAAGATATACGAATGTTGAGACTCTAAGCAAAAGCCAGTGACAACAACATGCACTCACGCATGCATACACGCACACACACATGCATGTACAGAGGATAGGGCAGACAGAAAAAGTTAGATACAGTCCTGATATAAAGTCAACAAATCCAACTTGGAAGAAGCTTGACTTGCAATCAGGATACTGGCTTTGGGAGGACTGAATTGGTTACGTAGATAATCTTCATGACAGTGGTCCCAAGTAACATCCTAAGGTTGTAATTCTTAATAGAGAGCTGCTAGGTGGTATCTGTAGTTTTCTGGACATCCCAATAACTTTTACTCGTTTTCAAGGAAATGTGAAAGTGCCTACTTCAGTGGGTTCTGGAGATGCAATTATAAATACATTTCTTTCCTAAAAGCCTGAGGCATCTGTCCATCGACATAGACAGAAGATAAACCATTGTATGACGAGGTGGAGCTGTTTAAATTAGTTCAGAAGCCTCTCCTATATATTTATGACTCCTCAGAAAAGAAGCCAAAAATATGAAATAAAATTATGAAAAAAATAAAATTATGAAAGAAATCTTACGAATGGCACTTCCTGGTATTCCGATTGTGGCGACTGGATCTCCCTCTGGAGAATTTAGGTTTCTTTAAGGAAATGGACGATTCCAAGTGTGAGGCAGTTAGGTAAAAATAGCGCATGTGGTGCCTTATGCCAGCAAGCAAAGCAAGAAAATTCGCAGACATTGGAACCAGCTTCAAGCAGTTTCCACTGACCATTTTTGGAACAAATTAAGTATCTGTAAAGAGTAAATTAATGATCATAAAACATTTGCTAAATAAAATTCCATGAGTTCCAAAGGAAGGAGAGAGCAAGGAGAGAGCAAGAGAGGGAGAGAGGGAGAGAGCAAGAGAGCGAGAGAGGGGGAGGGGGGAGAGGGGGAGAGGGAGAGAGGGAAAGAGGGGGAGAGGAAGAGAGGGAGAGAGGGAAAGAGGGAGAGAGGGAAAGAGGGGGAGAGGGAGAGAGGGGGAGAAGGAAAGAGGGGGAGAGGGAGAGAGGGAGAGAGGGGGAGAGGGAGAGAGGGGGAGGGGGGAGAGGGAGAGAGGGAGAGAGGGGGAGAGGGAGAGAGGGGGAGGGGGAGAGGGAGAGAGGGAGAGAGGGGGAGAGGGGGAGAGGGAAGAGGAATATGAATTTATAGCGATATCTTATCCTGAAAATAAGAAAAACATCTTTTAATCCTGTCGTCTTTGAAACAACTGTTAAAATCAGGTAATGTATAGGATTCCTCTTCTGTTCTTTTAACAAAAACATTGCAGCTCACTAATATGGAAGAGGTCAAAGAATTAGGAAATAGCATCATGTTGGTACAGCAGATGAAGTTGGATTCCGGCTAAGATTATCACCAGGAAGCAAACCTTTTGGTGGGGAAACTGATGAAGGAAGGATATTCATACACTGTGTTCAACCTCACGCCAGAGATTATCTGTCAATTTTGAAGGGGGGGGGGCGGGAATCTTTCCTTTGCAATGGAGATAGGCCACCACTTAAGATAGCGATTAAAACCAGTGTCACTGGCAAACAATCAAATACCGTGTGGATGCTAGTGCCGTCACTCAGTTACAGTGTCAGCGTGGTACCATTCATGCCAAAAATAGGTATCCTAATCTAATCAGACTCATAAATCTGATCCTGCATTTACAGCAGGGAGGAGGATTTAAAACCAAACCAGACCAAACCAGACCAAACCAAACCAAACCAAACCAGACCAGACCAGACCAGACCAGACCAGACCAAACCAAATCAAACCAGACCAAACCAGACCAGACCAAACCAAACCAAAACCAAAACCAAACCAATCCAATAATCCCAAAAAACAAAAAACAAAAAACAAAACAAAAACCAAACAAACCCAAAACCAAGCCAAGTGACAGGAGGAGGGGACAGCAGAAGAGCAACCTTGATTTCAACAGGAAACGGCAAAGGCAGTTTAAATCTGAGAATCACTGAGGCCTGCGTAGAACTGGACACTCTTTTTAGGAATAAAGGAAGAGATGGTTCTTGACTAATATGGACATTCTGGTTGCTTGATACCTCTCCTCTTTTTTTTCCCTCCGTTTGCTGCATAGATGTGTGTTTCCTTTTTGCAGTGCAGGTAAATTAATCTCCAGTGTTGTTAAACAAACAAACAAACAAACCCAGTTCCTATCCACACTCCTAACTGTATCGTTGTTGATGCTATTACATCGCTATGGCATTTTGTAAATCACCCACTTTCAGCTATTTTTAAGTTGATGCAGAAGAGGGAAACATTTGTGCCATCCCTTGTGGGGAGAGTGGAGAGCAGAGCGCATCTCGGGCTTTCCTGGTATTGGAAGAGAAAGTTGGGGAGTGGCAGAGAAGCTATGCGGAGTCTTCTTCAAGCTCCTGCCTTTGGAGCTGGCTGCTCAGCAACACTGCCGTGAGTAAACTGCTTTTGCCTCTGTCGACTCCACCCTCGAGGCTCCTGAAATGCCCTCCAGTTTCTCCCTCTTTTCAGACTGTATCGTTTTCTTCCCTTATTGGTTGGCACAGCGACTTCAGTTAGATAATAAGTAGATTTCCTTGTAGAGTTTGAAGAAGTCCATTTCTTTTTCCACTTTGCTCCTTTCTGGTAAACACAAGAGAGCTAAACCTGTCTAGCCTTTGTAGTGAATAGAAGATCTAGGTAAGAGGTATGGCTTAAAAGTGGTAAGTTTCTTGTCGTGATGAATAGAACACCTTACAATCCCATAATAACTTGCTGTTTTGATCTAGGTCAGGGGTTCTCGAAGTGTTGTTTCTGCCGAAGAATCACTTGGAAACTGGTCAGCAATGCTAATGAGACGATGCTGACAACCAACTTTCTGAATAAAAAAGTTGAGAATGGACCTTAGGTATCTAATTTAAAAAACCATCCAGGTGATTCCTTTTGCACATTAATATTCTGGAAACACTCTACCCATCAGGAGTTCCCAAGCTCTTTTATTAAACTTCTGGGTACCGTGATACACAAAGGAGTAAAAACAAACAAAACAGAGCGGAACAGAACAAAACCCCAGCCATTTAGGCTAGTTGTAGAAGGCAGTCTGTTTTCTCTGCTACTGTGACGCTCCATGTTAAAGTTTGTAGATAAAAGGCTGTGATATCAACCAATGGGAGGAAGATAAAAAAAGGTAGTATACATATGCAGCAGGGTATGATTCAGCTACAGAGAATGGTACCTTGTCACCTGCAGTCAAATGATGGCAAGTGCAACAAGTCACATAGGCAGAGTAGCATTGCGTACTCCTTCTTTGATGTGGAAACGCAGAGGTTACTAGGGACTGAAGGATGCAGGGGATGGGGAGGGAGGGTGGAAGGGTAGATGGACATGTATGGTAATATCACAGTGAGCCCAACAACTCGTATAGCTAATGTGTATTAATAGTAATTATTAAAGAGAGTGTGTGGACCACACGAATGAAAGGAGACAGGATTGATGTGTGTTTATAGAAAAGAACAGCAGTTCCTGGTACACTCACAGTATAAAAAGGAAGCCTTTTATTTCTATATTGAATACAGAGTTAATAAAGAACATTGGGAAATAGTACAAGGGAGGGTAGGAGAATGGAGCAAGATGGTCTTTTTTGAAGGGGAGTTTTTATGCATCCTTGGCGTCAACAGCACCATCTGCCCTTAGCTTCTTGATTCAGTCGGGTGGAATTTTAAGTCAGAGTCCCTACAGAGAATGGAGAACTTACTCATGTGCTATGGTCACAGGGTATACTTTGCATCACAGAGTTCCCAACTTACTCATGTGCTCTGGACACAGTATATACTTTGTGTCAAAACCTGCTGCCTCAGTTCCAGATAGGATGGGTAGGAGGCAAAGGGTTAGACACAATTTTTCATTTATCAATATTGCTGGGCAATCAATAATCAATGGTAATTTTTCTATAGTTTTTTTCCCTAAGTCTTTCATTGGTAGAGATATTTTAAAATTTCAAGTTGGAGAAAGAACATAATATTTTTTCTTATTGTTGCATATTTTTGAGAGAGAGTCTCCTATAGCTTAGGATGACCTTGATCTTCCCACATAGCTAAGGATGATATTAAAATTACAGTCCCCCACCCTCAGAACATAATTCCTTGAGAATAGTTGATAGTGTACACTTGCATAACGATGACAATTTTAATAGTAAATGACATATAGAATATTTGTTTTGGTAAAATTGTTTCACTAAATATTTATATCGACATATAATCATATAGCTCTCCTACCTACATTAAACAGGCCTGGAAGATACTTTCGAAACGTTGAGATTAATGTGTCATATCCTCACGAGGAGATACAAATTAAATGCCCTTCAGACTATAGCAGGCTGTGTCCACTAACACTTGCCGGGAATGTCACACTGCTTCCGTGGGAGACTTTTCCTAACTCAGCCTCGGGCAGCTGTCCCAAGGTAAAACTTGAACAGTATGGTCTGTCTTGCAGTAGATTGTTTTGTGCAGTTCCTGAGTGGGAAGTTATCATTTAAAAAGGACACATGCTGAAATCGGCCCTGACCACTTTCTCTCCTGGGTCAGTTTGAATAAATAAGAGAAATGTACTGAAGACATAAAGCACCGAGTATCAGTGGGCATGAAGGCATGTGTTCATTATATTTCAGCACCTTTTAACCCTAAACGTGCCTCCTGCATCGCTTCAGTGAAATCTTCAAAAGAACGCTAAAACAACAATAATAACAGAATCTCTTCTGAAAAAGATGTGTCTAGGTGTGAATTTCTATGAACTGAGGGTCAAGCAACTTCGTCTTGAGCTACTGCTGTGGATGATTTATATATGAGGATAATGCCATTCGACCGCTGTCATTAAGATGTTGTACTAAGCCGGGTGGTGGGGCTGCACTCAGGAGGCAGAGGCAGGCAGATCTTGAGTTCGAGGCCAGCCTGGTCTACATAGCAAGGTCCAGGACAGCCAGGACTACACAAAGAAACCTGGTCTTGGAAAACAGAACAAAACAAAACAAAATGTAAAAAAGAAAGAAAAAAATAACAGATGTATTAATACTGGGGCAAATAATTGTAGAGAACTCTTTTCCTTTCTTTTCTTTCTTTTTTGTTTTTATTGGATATTTTCATTTACATTTCAAATGTTATCCTCTTTCCTGGTTTTCCTCCCTCCTGGAAACACCCTATCACATCCTCCCTCCCCCTGCTTCTATGAGGGTGTTCTCCTACACTGGGGCATCTATCAAGCCTTCATAGGACCAAGGACCTCTCCTTCCACTGGTGCATGACAAGGCCATCCTCTGCTACATACACAGCTGGAGCCATGTGTACTCTTTTGTTGATGGCTTAGTCTCTAGGAGTTTTTTTTGGGGGGGGCCTCGTTGGTTGATATTGTTGTTCTTCCTATGGGGTTGCAAACCCCTTCAACTCCTTCAGTCCTTTCTTTAACTCCTCTATTGGGGACCCCTTGCTCAGTCCAATGGTTGGCTGTGAACATCTGCCTCTGTATTTATAAGGCTCTGGCAGGACTTCTCAAGAGACAGCCATATCAGGCTCCTTTCAGCACGCACTTCTTGGCATCCACAATAGTGTTAGAGTTTGGTAACTGTAAATGGGATGAATCCCCAGGCGGGACAGTCTCTGGGTGGCCTTTCCTTTAGTCTCTGCTCTACACTTTATCTCTGTATTTGCTGCTGTGAGTATTTTGTTCTCCTTCTAAGAAGGATCAAAACACCCACACTTTGATCTTCCTTCTTGTTGAGCTTCATGTGGTCTGTGAATTGTATCCTGGTTATTTGGAGCTTTTGGGCTAGTATCCACTTATCTGTGAGTGCATACCATGTGCATTCTTTTGCAATTGGGTTACCTCACTCAATATGATATTTTCTAGTTCTATCCATTTGCCTAAGAATTTCATGAATTCATTGTTTTTAGTAGCTGAGTAGTACTCCACTGTGTAAATGTAGCACATTTTCTGCATCCATTCTTCTCTTGAAGGACATCTGGGTTGTTTCCAGCTCCTGGCTATTATAAATAAGGCTTCTATGAACATAGTGGAACATTCATCCTTATTATATGTTGGAGCATCTTCTGGGTATATGCCCAGGAGTGGTATAGCTGGGTCTTCAGGTAGTACTATGTCCAATTTTCTGAGGAACCATCAAACTGATTTTCAGAGGGGTTGTACCAGCTTGCATTCCTACCAGCAATGGAGGCATGTTCCTCGTTCTCTACATCCTCGTCAGCATCTGCTATCACTTGAGTTTTTGATTTTAGTCATTTTGACTGGCATGAGGTGGAATCTCATGGTTGTTTTGATTTGCATTTCCCTGATGACTAAGGATGTTGAACATTTCTTTAGGTGCTTCTCAGCCATTCGGTATTCCTCAGTTGAGACTTCTCTGTTTAGCTCTGTTCCCTACTTTTTAATAGGGTTATTTGGTTCTCTGGAGTCTAACTTCTTGAGTTCTTTGTATATATTAGATATTAACCCTTGATCAGATGTTGGATTGGTAAAGATATTTTTTCCAGTCTGTTGGTTGCCTTTTTGTCTTATTGACAGTGTCCTTTGCCTTACAGAAGCTTTGCAATTTTATAAAGTCCCATTTGTTGATTCTTGATCTTAAAGCACAATCCATTGGTGTTCTGTTCAGGAAAATTTCCCCTGTGCCTATATGTTCCAGGCTCTTCCCCACTTTATCCTCTATAAGTTTCAGCATATCTGGTTTTATGTGGTGGTCCTTGATCCACTTGGACTTGAGATTTGTACAAGTAGATGAGAATGGGTCAATTTGCATTCTTCTACATGACGACTGACAGTCGAACCAGCACCGTTTGTTAAAAATGCTGTCTTTTTTCTACTGGATGGTTTTAGCTCCTTTGTCAAAGAATAAGTGACTATAGGTGTGTGGGTTCATTTTTGAGTCTTCAGTTCTATTCCATTGATCTTCCTGCCTGTCTCTATACCAATACCATGCAGTTTTTTGTTTTTTTTTTTAATCACTACTGCTCTGTACTACAGCTTGAGGTCAGGGATGGTGATTCCCCCAGAAGTTCGTTTATTGTTGAGAATAGTTTTGGCTATCCTGGATTTTTTGTTTTTCCAAATGAATTTGCAGATTGCTCTTTCTAACTCTATGAAGAATTGAGTTGGAATTTTGATAGGGATTGCATTGAATCTGTAGATTGCTTTTGGCAAGATGGCCATTTTTACTATATTAATCCTGCCAATCCGTGAGTGTGGGAAATCTTTCCGTCTCCTGAGATCTTCTTGATTTCTTTCTTCAGAGACTTGAAATTCTTATCATATAGATCTTTCATTTGCTTGGTTAGAATCACACCAAGATATTTTATATTATTTGTGGCTATTGTGAAGGGTGTCACTTCCCTAATTTCCTTCTCAGCCTGTTTGTTCTTTGAGTAGAGGAAGGCTACTGATTTGAGTTAATTTTATATCTAGCCACTTTGCTGAAGTTGTTTATCAGCTTTAGGAGTTCTCTGGTGGAATTTTTGGGGTTACTTAAGTACACAACCATATCATCTGAAAATAGTGATACTTTGATTTCTTCCTTTCCAATTTGTATCCCTTTGATCTTCTTTTGTTGCCTAATTGCCCTAACTTCAAGTACTATGTTGAATAGGCAGGGAGAAAGTGGGGACCCTTGTCTAGTCCCTGATTTTAGTGGGATTGCTTCAAGTTTCTCTCCATTTAGTTTGATGTTGGCTACTGGTTTACTGTATATTGCTTTTACTATGTTTAGGTATGGGCCTTGAACTCCTGATCTTTCCAAGACTTTTAACATGAAGGGATGCTGAATTTTGCCAAATGCTTTTTCAGCATCTAATGAAATGATCATTTTTTTTCTTTGAGTTTGTTTATGTAGTGGATTAAGTTGGTGGATTTCAGTATATTGAACCATCTCTGCATCCCTGGGATGAAACCTACTTGGGTCATGGTGAATGATCATTTTGATGTGTTCTTGGATTTGGTGGGCAAGAATTTTAGAGTGTTTTTGCATCAATGTTCATAAGGGAGATTAGTCTGAAGTTCTCTTTTTTTCATTTGGCCTTTGTGTGGTTTAGGTATAAGTGTAATTGTGGCTTCATAGAATGAATTGGGTAATGTACCTCTTGTTTCTATTTTGTGTAATAATTTTAAAAATATTAAAGGTCTGATAGAATTCTCCACTGAACCCATCTGGTCCTGGGATATTTTTTGTTGGGAGACTATTAATGACTGCTTCTATTTCTTTGGGGGTTATGGGATTGTTTACATGGTTTATTTGATCCTGTTTTAACTTTGGCAGCCTGTATGTGTCTAGAAAATTGTCCATTTCACCCAGATTTTCCATTTTAGTTGAGTATAAATTTTTGTAGTAGGGTCTGATGAGATTTTGAATTTCTACAGTTTCCGTTGTTATGTTTCCCTTTTCATTTCTGATTTTATTAATTTGAATACTGTCTCTGTGCCCTCTGGTTAGTCGGTCTAAGGGTTTATCTATCTTATTGAGTTTCTCAAAGAACCAGCTCCTGGTTTTGTGGATTCTTTGTATAGACCTTTTTGTTTCCATTTGGTTGATTTCAGCCCTGAGTTGATTATTTCCTGCTGTCTACTCCTCTTGTGTGTATTTGCTTCTTTTTGTTCTAGAGCTTTCAGGTGTGCTAGTGTAAGCTCTCTCCAGTTTCCTTTTGGAGACACTTGGAGCTATGACTTTTCCTGTAAGCACTGCTTTCATTGTGTCCCATAAGTTGTGGTTTGATGTGTCTTAATTTTCATTAAATTCTAAAAAGTCTTTAATTTCTTTCTTTATTTCTTCCTTGACTAAGTTATCATTGAGTAGACCATTGTTCAGTTTCCATGTGTATGTGTGTTTTCCATTGTTTTTGTTGGAATTTAAGACCAGCCTTAGTCTGTGGTAATATGATAGGGTGCATGGGATTATTTCAGTCTTCTTGTATCTGTTGAGACCTGTTTTGTGGCCAGTTTTATGGTCAATATTGGAGAAGGTACCATGAGATGCTAAGAAGAAAGTATATTCCTTTGCTTTTGGATGAAATGTTCTATAAATATCTGTTAGATCCATTTGGTTCATAACTTCTGTTAGTTTCCCTGGGTCTCTGTTTAGTTTCTGTCTCCATGATCTGCCCATTGCTGAGAATGGGGTGTTAAAGTCTCCCACTATTATTGTGTGTGGCACAATGTGTGCTTTAAGCTTTAGTAAAGTTTCTTTTATGAATGTGGGTGCCCTTGCATTTGGAGCATAGATGTTCAGAATTGGGAGTTCATCTTGGTAGATTTTTTTTAAACCATTATGAAGTGTCCTTCCTTATCCTTTTTGATAACTTTTGGTCAAAATTTGATTTTATTTGATATTAGAATGGCTACTCCAGTTTGTTTTGGGGGACTATTTGCTTGGAAAATTGTATTACAACCTTTTACTCTGAGGTAGTATCTGTCTTTGTCACTGAGGTGTGTTTCCTGTATGCAGCAAAATGCTAGGTCCTGTTTATGTATCCAGTCTGTTAGCCTATATCTTTTTAAATAAGGGAATTGAGTCCATTGATGTTAAGAGATAATAAGGAAAAGTGATTGTTACTCCCTGTTATTTTTGTTGTTAGAGGTGGAATTATGTTTGTGTGCCTATCTTCTTTCAGATTTGTTGAAAGATTACTTTCTTGCTCTTTCTAGGGTGTAGTTTCCCTTCTTGTGTTGTTGATGTTTTCCATCTATTAACCTTAGTAGGGCTGGATTTGTGGAAAGATATTGTATAAATTTGGTTTTGTTGTGGAATATCTTGTTTTCTCCATCTATGGTAATTGAGAATTTTGCTGGGCTGGCATTTGTGTTCTCTTAGGGTCTGTATGACATCTACCCAGGATCTTCTGGCTTTCATAGTGTCTGGTGAGAAGTCTGGTATAATTCTGACAGGTCTGCCTTTATATGTTACTTGACCTTTTTCCCTTACTGCTTTTAATATTCTTTCTTTATTTAATGTATTTGGTGTTTTGATTATTATGTGATAGGAGGAAGTTCTTTTCGGGTCCAGTCTATCTGGAGTTCTGTAGGCTTCTTGTACGTTTATGGGCATCTCTTTCTTTAGGTTAGGAGAGTTTTCTTCTATAATTTTGTTGAAGATATTTACTGGCCCTTTAAGTTGGAAATCTTCACTCTCTTCTATAGCTATTATCCTTAGGTTTGCTCTTCTCATTTTGTCCTGGATTTCCTGGATGTTTTGGGTTAGGAGCTTTATGCATTTTGCATTTTCTTTGACTGTTGTGTTAATGTTTTTAAAGGTATCTTCTGCCTCTCAGATTCTCTCTTCTATCTCTTGTATTCTGTTGGTGATGCTTGCATTTGTGACTCCTGACCTCTTTCCTAGGTTTTCTAACTCCAGGGTTGTCTCTCTTTGTGATTTCTTTATTGTTTCTATTTCCATTTTTAGATCTTGGATGGTTTTGTTCATTTCCTTCACCTGTTTGATTATGTTTTCCTGTAATTCTTTAAGGGATTTTTGTGTTTCCTCTTTAAGGGCTTCTAGCTGTTTACCTGTGTTCTCCTGTATTTCTTTAAGGGAATTATTTATGTCCTTCTTAAAGTCCTCCATCATTGTCATGAGAAGTGACTTTAGATCCAAATCTTGCTTTTCTGGTGTGATGGTGTGTCAGGACTTGCTATGGTGGGAGAATTGGGTTCTGATGATGCCAAGAACCTTGGTTTCTGTTGCTTCTGTCCCGCCATCTGATTACCCCTAGTGCTCCCTGCCCTCGTTATATCTGACTGGAGCCTGTCCTTCCTGTAATCCTGGTTGAGTCAGAACTCCTCAGAGTCCAGCTGTCTCTGTGATTCTGTTATTCCAGGATCCTGTGATCCTGAGATTCTGGGTGTGTCAGAGTTCCTGGGAGTCAAGCTGCCTCTGAGACCCTGAGATCCTCATGTTACCAAGCTTCTGGGCCCTCAGAGACTCTGGTTGTGCTAGAGCGCCTGAGAGTGGAGCCTCCTATGGGGGCTGTTGGACTGTTCGCCGAGTTTGTGCCCAAGGTAGACAGGCACCAGGAATCTGTTTTCAAAATTGTATTTGGTGGTGCACGCCTTTATTTTTATTTATTTTTATTTTTTTATTTTGTGGGTGTATTTGTGATGTATGTTGGTGTGTGTTTGGGGTGCCACAGCATGTGTGTACAGGCCAGAGTACAACTCTGAAAGATTGGTTCCATCCTTCCACCTTTACTTGGGTCCTGGAGAAAGATCTCAAGTACCAAGGCTGCATGACAAGCATCTTTACCACTTAGCTGTCTCACCAGCTCTCTCTCTCTATTTTTATGTGTAAGTTTTATAAATGGTGGCATGAGTCTTGAGCCAACTCACATCACACTATCTAACCAGTAAAATGGCAAAAGATGTACCCACAACATGGGCAAGGAGTTTCCAGGGTCCATCCTCTTTGATTAGCTTCTCTTGATTCAAATGTACTTTTTATTATTATTATTTTTTTAATGAACAAACAAAAACAACAAGAATGAACCCCTGCCGCCTCCCCCCCATACCTGCCACCCCACCCTCTCCCACCCATCTGCCCTGTCCTTCCCCTACACTGGGGCACAGAACCCCCACAATGCCAAGGGCCTCTCCTCCCACTGATGACTGACTTTGCATTCCTCCACTATACAAATGCTGCTAGAACAATCAGTCCCACCATGTGTACTTCTTGGTTGGTGGTTGAATCTCTGGGAGCTCTGAGGGCATTGGTCAGTCCATATTGATGTTCGTCCCAGAGGCTGCAAGCCCTTCAACTCCATTGGTTCTTTCTCTAACTCCTTCATTGGGGATCCTATACTCAGTTCAATGGATGGCTGTGAGCCTCTACTTCTGTATTAGTCAGGCACTGTCAGAGTCTCTCAGGAGACAGCTATATCAGGCTGGAGTGCCCTTCCTTCAGTCTCTGCTCCATAGTTAGTCTCTGTAACTCCTTGCATGGGTATTTCGTTCCCCCTTTTAAGAAGGAATGAAATATCTTCCTTTTTCTTGAGTTTCTGGAGGTTTATGGGTTGTACTTTGTGTATTCCAAACTTCTGGGCTAATAACCACTTATCAGAGAGTGCATACCATGTGTGTTCTTTTGTGATTGGGTTACCTCACTCAGGATGATATTCTCCAGATCCATTCATTTCCCTAAGAATTTCATAAATTCATTGTTTTTGATAGCTGAGTAGTACTCCATTGTGTAGATGTACCATAGTTTCTGTATCCATTCCTCTGTTGAGGGACATCTGGGTTGTTTCCAGTTTCTGGCTATTATAAATAAGGCTGCTATGAACATGGTGGAGCATGTTTCCTTATTACATGTTGGAACATCTTTAGGGTATATTCCCAGGAGTGGTATAGCTGGGTCCTTTGGTAGAACTATGTCCAATTTCCGGAGGAACCACCAAACTGATTTCCAGAGTGGTTGTACCAGCTTGCAATCCCACCAGCAGTGAAGTAGTGTTCCTCTTTCTCCACAACCTCTCCAGCATCTGCTGTCACCTGACTTTTTTATTCCAGCCAATCTGACTGGTGTGAGGTGGAATCTCAGAGTTGTTTTGATTTGCATTTCTCTGATGACTAAGGATGTTGAACATTTCTTTAGGTGCTTCTCAGCCATTCTGTATTCATTAGTTGAGAATTCTTTGTTTAGCTCTGTACCCCATTTTTTAATAGGGTTATTTGGTTCTCTGGAGTCTAACTTCTTGAGTTCTTTGTATACATTGGATATTAGCCCTCTATCAGATATAGGATTGGTAAAGATCCTTTCCCAATTTGTTGGTTGCCATTTTGTCCTATTGACAGTGTCTTTTGCTTTACAGAAGCTTGGTACACGCCTTTAATCCTAGCACTTGGGAGTCAGAAGCAGGTGGATTTCTGAGTTCGAGGCTAGTCTGGTCTACAGAGTGAGTTCCGCACAGCCAAGTCTACACAGAGAAATCCTTTTTCAAAAAAAATTGTATTAATAATTGCTAATAATCCATTGAATAAAGGACTTCATTTTCCTACATTTAAACTAACTAGTGAAATCTTTTTTTTTCTTGTTAATTTAAAGGGTCCCAAGACACTGACTGACAAAGAATGCTTTTGAAGACAGAAAGAAAGCATGTCTTTTTGAAAATCTTAATATCCACACTAACAGAAGGAAAAAAAATGAAACCATAGAGAATTGGCTTACTAGATCCTTACAGTGTCTTCTCCATGTAATCCAGGAGTTGCAGGAGCCTGGCAGGTAATACAAACAACTAACCAATGTATGAATATTGTGAAAGTATTTCCTAACCTGTATGGATCCCTTCTGGTGATGGAAGCAATAGCCCTCAGCTCAGCTGTACACTTATGAGTCCTATAGTTTTAGTTATTTTGACTGTTTATGGGATCTTCAAATTTAGATTAAACAACAACAACAACAACAACAGGAAACCAATACATTATTGAATCTTGGGAATTTCTTGAAAACACTGTCAAGCCAAATACATCTTGGGTCTGCTAGCTGCTATTCTTCATTTGTAATCCCAACTGTACTTATTGCCTTTCTTGACCACATAAAAGGCTAAATGGCAGATATAGATAACTGCACAAATTGTATCAAATACATGAGGAAGAACTCACTACTATTTAACGTGGTTAATAAATTAATAAAATATACACTTTATGGGAGAAGGCTACTCCAGTGCACTTGCCAACTGGCATGTGACCTGTGAATGTGTTTCCACATGTCACACGAATGAGATGGGAGTGTTAATATACTGACTCAACACCCAATGAATCAGTGGTAAGAGTCTCCCTCTCCCTCTCCCTCTCCTTTTCTGTCTCCCTCTCCCTGTCCTTCTCCCTCCCCTTTCCTCTCCCCTCCCCCTCCTCTTTCCTCTCTTTCTCTCTCTTCATCTCTCCCACTGTCTCTCACTGGGTAGCATGAATCAATAGAAAGTCACTGTGTAATTGTGTTTCTGGGACTCCAGAGTTCATATCCTTATAGATTAGCTTTAATATGGCTATAATCTGGTATGCATGTCTAGGAAACAATATGTAAACATGAAATGGTTTCCAGGGCTTATTAGATTATGTCATTTGAAAATGAACAAAATTATACCTCTATCATCCTTATCTTCATTAAGCTTCTATCACAGTAACATTCAATATGGATCACCACAAGTAGTCCTTGCTGTGTCCGAATGAGTTTGTTTTCATGAGTTACAGAAATTCATGTTGAGGAAAAGGTAAAAATTGTTTTACTTTTCTTTTTTCGAATTTTATTTACTATTATAGTTTATATATGCTAGATGCATGTAGCTGTCTGCGGCCACACATACAAATGGGTTTTCTAGAATGAGAATCAGGGCCTGAAAAAATTAAGGATACTGGAAATGCAGGAAGGAGTTTGAAAAAATTGAGACCGACACATGGTGTGCTTTCAGTCTGCCATCATTAATGAATTCTCTTTGTTACAAGCAAACAGATAGATAAAGCAAAACCCCTCCCCCAAGTCCGTCAGCAACTTGGCCCAATCAGCAGCTTCATCTTCAGTCTCTGGAGGCAGGACTTCAGGCATAACAGGAACTTGTTGGAGAGAGGCGTGGCTATTAGCAGGAAGTTGGAGAGAGGCATGGCTATATGCGGCAAGGCGGGGTCTGAGAGAATCAGCCCTCAGCTGTAGGAGGGTCACAATGATGCATATGAACAGAGTGGAGAACTGTCGAGAGTTGGCTATCTCCTTACACCATGGGCTCCTGGGCTGGAGCTTGGGTCATCAGACTTTTGTGGCTAACCATAGGTACTTTTACTCACTGAGCCACAGCTAGAGACTAAGTTTTACTTTTCTCTGTTGATGTTTGGACTTAGCATCCTCTTGGTTGCCTGTTAAATGTTTTAGAGGCTCTGCAATTTTACAATTTTCCTTAAAAAAAGGGTTACTTCTGTCTTTCTTACCTATATGTATGTGTGTTTGTATGTTCCATGTGTGGGAGTGTCCTCAGAAGCCAGAGTGGGCTGTCAGATCCCCCAGAACTGGAGTTACAGGGGGGTTGTGAGCCACTGACATGTGTGTTGGGAAATAAATGTAGGTCCTTTTGAAGAACAGCGAGCAACAATTATCCACAGAGCTGTCTCTCTAGCTCCTAAAGAAAGTTTAACATTTAAGTGTAACACATAGAAATATGTATGCATCACTAAATAAGACAATAGATTCTTGTTAATAAATTGTGCATTATTTTTTAAAAAACAAAACTTTAGCATCGAACTGAATATGTGTGTATATGTGTGTGAGCACACACTCATGTGCACGTAAGTGTGTATGTGTGAATGAATGAGTGTGTATGCAAATGTTCATATGTTTGTTGTCAAGAGGTTGATGCTGAGTAATTTTTTAAGTAATTCTCTATATCTTATGAAGTAAGGTAGGGACTTCAACTAGAGCTCACTCATGTGACTAGCCTAGTTAGTTCACTTACTCTAGGAATCTCTAGTCTCTGTCTCACAAGGGCTGGGATTATAGATGGTCTATCAAAGTGTGTTACTTACTGAACCAACTTCCCACACCCAAGGCTTAAAGTCTTTTGAAATAACTGGGTTGTTTTGATCTATTTGCAAATTTACAAAATATTTTATGAACTAGTATTAGCTCTAACTTGTACATTTATTTTTTTTTTTACCCTTCCTACTCCCACATCTGATTATACTTCAGATTGCTCATTTCTGCAATGTATTCCTCACCTAAACCTTTTCATGACACAGCTCCAAGCACTCAAGTAAAGTCATCAGGATTACATCTAAAGTATTCATTGGAGTTACAAGATGAAAATCCTATGATATGACAACTTGTGAAGATAAAAATACAACTTTTAAAGGAGTATTAGTCATGGTGCCTAAAATATATAAACAACATTGCTGCTTTTACCTCTTAAAAGTGATAAAATGTCTGTATTTTCGAATGAACGTTCTTGCAAAGAAGGGTAAAAAGGTGACACATGAAGCTCATTAAAGCTGGATGGAGTCTATCATAGTCTCATGTAAGCAATTTTATTCCAGTGTATACACCTATAATCACATTATGTAATGCCTCTTGTCTGAAGAGCTAAAGCAGGTCATATATCACAATCAAAACAATGATAAACAAGCATGGTAACCTAGAAACATGATTAAAAATTTCAGTATGTTACATAATGAAAGCACTTAAGTAGGTGATCTAACATGGTTGCACCTGAGTGTGCCCATCTGTCCGTAAGTTTAGAATCAAGTTTGCTGCCTGCCCATGGTAAGAATGCTGTGGTATTTACTTGGAACTTCTGGTTGATAACTTCTACAGGTTAGATTATTGTGATAGCTCACCTTTGGTTCCCAAAGATCCCCTGGCTTTCCTCCAGCATGAGGATGTTACAGAGGAAGTTCTCTGTAATCACAGAGGAGGGATACCACCTGAGTTTGGGATGCTTCCCTTCATCTTCAAAGACATAATATGCATATTACAGAATCACAGGCCATTGCACCTTCAAACTGCTGATCAAAGTGCAGAATATAGACTCAGCAAAAACATTTCAATAAAGTACCGTTTTCTTGCTGGTTGTGATGACGAATCCTAACTTCTGGGAAACTGAGGCAAGAGGATCTTGAGTTCCAGTCTAGGTAAAATGGTGTCAGAAAAGTTGAAATTTCTCTACCATATTCTGATTCATGATATCTGACATTTATTTCTAATTCGGAATAAGTTCCAATTGGCCACACTGTACATGCCAAGGTATAACTGTTCACAAAGTGATTCCAATGTGACAAACAGGAAATGATGTGTTCAGTATGTTATGTGATTAACCAGGAGTTGGAAGCGATCACCAAGTCTTGCTGTGCTAAGGGTATAAGTGCTGGATGATTTGGTCAATAGCTAGACAATGGGACAAGCATATAAAGCAATATTCCAGTATGATGTTGAAAACATCACATTAGAAGTTGTTACAGAATACTATCAGAATACAGATTGATGTAGACTATGGGTTTTAGGAGTATGCATCTTAATATAGAGAATTCAGGTAAAGGCAACTGAAGCGCTCTACACAAAGAGGGTGAATGCATGGATCCTGCCAACAGCTTGAGGGAAGGGGAAGGAGCCAGGCAACGTGTAGGATGTATAATAGGCAAGATTAGGTAATTGACTAGATAAGAGGCAGGGGTGGATGGAACAAATATGTATGACATGTAAGCATATGTATATATGTGAATAGATTTCTGGCTTAATTGGAGGTACTGTTCATCTTCACTTGTGAGAAGTTCCTCATCATACAGAGGGCGAAGTGTGAAATTGAAGGTGGAGTACCCACAGTGTGTCTTTACAGAGATCTTCACACGATCTTAAAAATATTTACAGATGTTTATTTATTAGTGTGGAACCTAGGGTGGGGCACATGTTGCACTGTGTATATGAAGGCCAGAAGAGGAGAGTCTTGTCCCCCTACTTTGTTTATAAGGCAAGGTCTCTTTCGTTAGCTCTGTAGCTTTACAGATGCAGTGGATTCCCTTGTCTATGTTTTCTATGCAGCTGTGGAACTGCCCTGGGGTTGGGATTTACTTTTTTTAAACAGATCCTCACAGTTGTTTTATCCACAAGTGTTCTGTCAACTGAGCCATCTTGCTGGCTTTATCCAATAGTTTGATATTGTCTGAACTTTCATTAGAGGTTAAGTGCCTTTTATAGATAATGTATGGTGTTCCTGTGATGACTCTCTGAATAACATCTTGAATACTCCTACATTCTCTGATTCAGCTTCAAATGCTACCCTGTCCTCAATTTCACTGAAACCAACCATGTTTGCCTTCAGGGAAGTGTATAAGAACTTACTTTCTGCTTGGTACCTGCAGCTGCTTTGATTTCTCCTTGCTTTCAGTAGCAGTTTCTACTCACATTGGCTCATGGCTGAATCACACTTCTTGGTACTGAAGCTCTCCTGCATTGCCTTCTCCCATCAGAACTCCCAGATTGCACACTTGGGGCTTGCCAGGACGTGACCTGACTCGGCAAAGCTGGGTTAAGCCTGGTCTACTACTTCTTTGTAGTGAACGTTTACTGCTTATGTGTCTTGGAGCTCACACTCCTTTTAGGAAATAACCACAATGCGTTTTCCTTTGGTGGGCCCCTTCCTACTCAGCACCGTTGGCAGCTCTGAAGCAGCTGCCACTCCATTCTCCAAGAGGCTGCCACAGTCTGTGCTTTGTAGAACCTCAGCATCTCAGTGCTGGTTCAAAAATGATGTCATCCAGTGGAAGCCTTCTTTGTAGTATGCAGTTTGCTTTATGCTTCCCCAAATTCATGTGCTTTGAAAGATTCCTCCTCGTTTATGTCTTCCCCCATTTTTTCTTCTGGTTGAAAAAGTATGTAGCCTGGGGAGGTGCTTTTGACCTGAAAATTAAGTCATCTTCAGGAAAAGACAGGGAGACCACATCCTCCCTGCATACATATCTAAACCGCTGGGGTTTTCAAGTTGAGTTGTTTTGGTATAAGAATCTTTTTTTTTTTTTTTT
>JADRCC010229523.1:0-18474 GCA_019843855.1 Hylomyscus alleni
TTTTTTTTTCAGGAAAAGCATTCTGATTGTGGTTTCCTCTCCTCCAAATCCTCCCAGATCCTCCCCAGTTCTCCAGCCACCCAAACCCACACCCTTACTTTCATTAAAGTACAATGACACCTAAAATAATAGTAGCAATAATAATAAACTAAGATAAAATTAAAACAAACAACCAAAATAGGACAAACCAAACCAAAAAGAAAAAAAAAAAGAAAAGACAGATAACATATAAAGACCTGAGACATATTCACACAGAGAGAAAATCCATAGAAACAAAGTCAGAAAATTTATAAATTTAAAAAAAAAATTTTCAGATAAAGCACTGTGAGCAAGAAAATAAAACAAAATCAAACAACTACAACAAAATACCATTAAGATGGTTTTGTGTTGAACATCCACTGCTGGTCATGGGCCCTGCCCTTAATTTTGATTTGTATATCTAGGGAAATTCTGACAAAAAATAAACTTATTTTTTCTCTCTGCAAACAATTATCAATTGGAGACAGTTGGGGATAGAGGCTTGTGTCTACTTCCCCTCTCAGCACTGGGAGCCCACCAGGCTTAGATTAAGCAGGCTTAGAATGCACTACCATGTCTCTCTACTCTCCTTGTGGATGAACTCCATCAAAGTTCCAGGAAAAAGAAATGGGTACTTTCTTATGATAAACAAGTATATCTGTTAGGCTTTTGGCTGTTGCTATTGTTAATCTGTCAGTCTGTTTTTCAATTGAAATCAATAAAAATATATTTAAGTATCCATTGATAAAAACAATTCAGAGATAGGCACAGATGAACATTGAGGTTGTTGTTGGCAGTATAAACCAGAGGTTGGTTCCATGCCTCTGGCTAGCTATTCATAAATGAGATAATTTCTCCTTTGGGGAGGATTTATTAATTATATTGCAGAACCCCTTGTTCTTTCTCTTCCTCATTTTTGTTAGTATGTGTTAACTGTATGAAGATATATGTGTGTGTAGAATGTACTTAGATCATATTGACTCCTCTCCCTCTTTCATTTTCCTCCTCTCCCTTTTTCTCCTCCTTTCTCTTGTCTCAAGTGACGCCTAGATTCAGGTTCATGTCCTTTCTCCTCACCGAGCTTCCTTCCACATGAGAGAAAGCCTGAATGCTATACGTGCCCTGATGGGATTGATTTATGTCACTTAACGCGGTGATCTCTGATTCCATTCATTTTCCTGGAAATGAAACAATTTCCTTCTTTCTTGTCGCTAGATAAAACTCCATAGCATAAATACTATATTTTCTATACCATTCATCTGTTGATGTTGACTGTGGGTCTGAACCTCATTCATATTCATATTTTAGCAGTTTAAGGAGCAATAAAAAGCAGGCATGGAGCTACAGAAAGTTAAGCCATAGGAGCTCATGAGGTTTGCTAAACTGTTTGGTTTTGATACGTTCAACTAAAGCACTGTCCTGCAGCCTATTCTCCAAAATCTCCACCGGATGCATTTATAGACGCGTAACATTAACATAAGTAACTAAGACAGCAATAAGGGCAGGCAATGCTGCAAACGGGCATCTAGATACGTACTACTGCTTTCCAAGGAGGTTGGTGGCTCATTTTGCTACAGAACCTGAAAGACCATTATGAAGAATAGACATAAAGGGCAACTGAAGGTTTCAAAATTTTTCAAAACAAGAGAATTATCTTTGCCTTGGTTTATAGGACCTTATGTCTAATGGGAAATAGACACATTAACAAGAACAATTAAGAGAGAGGGGCAGATTAACTTTGGGGCTGTTGTTGGCTTTATAAGCCAGAGGTTCCGTGCCTCTGGCTATGGAACTTGTATACAAAAAGAAAACTTAAAGCATTGCTAAATTATGAAAAAGTCAGGGGTTTCTGAGATGGCTTGCTTATTAAGTGCTTGCTACACAAACCAAATCAGTAATCTTCATGTTCAAGGCGAGATTCTGGCTGAAAAGAATCTAAAGTAGGGAGCAATTAGGAAAGGTCCAACATTAACCTCTGACCTCTACAGTCCCCCACACACACACACACACACATACACACACATGCACATACACACATTTTAAAACCTTAGAGTTTAATGATATTTTTCAAATACAATAAACAAAGAGCGTAGGAATTGTGTGAGAAATTGTTGACATACAAGTAAAAGAATTTGTTTTTTGATTAAATTTAAAAATCGAAATACAGACATGGTGGCACATACCTGTCATCTCATCATGTCACTTTAGATTTTCAAAATTGAGGACCAAAAAAAACTGAAGTTCAACAAATTCAAGGTCACCCTAAGTTACAGAGGGAGTTGAAGGTCAATTCAAGGTTTGTCTGATACCTTTGTCTCAAAACAAACAAACAAAAAAGATAAATTGATATAGGAGCTCTTGACAAAGGATAGTAACCACTCCGGTTTCTACTTTCATTAAAGTCTGCTCAACTAGCCTAGGACATCTTTTGTGCTTGTGATGTCTTCATGATAAACTTGTTATCTTTAAGATAGTTCAAAGTTCTTCATGGCTAAGTTTTATAAAGATTTTGCATAGACTTGCAGGTTTTTTTTAAGTCATTTTGGCTAATTAGGTAACTAAGTATTATCTCATGGGTATAATTCTCTCTTGATACAATAAACAACTTTAGATAATTTTTGATGTAGCTTTCCAGGGATCAAATCTAAATTTTAGAATAAAACACATGCACACACACACACACTTGAATTAAAAATGCCAGAATTATCCTTTACTTAAAACAACCACTGAGATTTTCTCAGTGAGGCCCTTGGAGAAGCATACTCGTTTGATCTTTCATTTTACAAAAAGTAAAAATAATTAAACCTTTTGGTATGTTCCCATTTCTTAAGTAACTACACTTTATTATTAGAACTATCATGAAAACTATCAAAGCAGAAAAGAAGCTTAGTCTAAGTTAAATACATATAAGCACATAGAATTGACATAATATTTTGAATGATATGTTATGGGTAGGTCATTGATTCTTCACTATCTGTAACATGTTTTGTGAGGAAAAAGAGTGAAGCCTATATGGCATATTATTTATTATACCCAATAGATAATTGTACTTCTTTTCTGTTGTTGTTAATTATCATAATAAATTAACCATCATCATTCTGTCTTTTGTTGTTTTTTTTCTATAGGTACTATTTTCTTTTATATTTGCCTAAAGGCCTCGCTACAAGATTTTGTAGCAGATAGATTTCATACAAGATAGATTTTGAACAAGATAGATTTTTTATTTTCAAGAATGGGGACACTCTTGCAATTTCATGAAAAATTCTCTGCCAAGTGTCCTTATCACTCAAAGAACTGACTTCATTAGTAGCTTGACTCCACTTGAGCAATTTTCAGATCATACCAGTAGATACCCAGAGTTTCCAGGAATTGTTTAATCAAGAATCTGATGACTTTTTTTGAAAACAGAGAAGTGACCTAAATAAAAACTAATTACATAGGACCAAATGCACTGATGAAGATAACCAAATTTGATTATTAATTTGAAATGTTGATGTTTTGTTATAGACTTTCAAGTTGTATAAACTCAGAACTTATTATTTGCCCTTATGTTTCTTGACCTCACTATATTATTTTAAGCTAATGTCTGGTCCTCAGTGGGCCCTGAGAATTCACTGGCTTTTACTGATTCTCTTGAGTTGACATTAGTATTTTCAGGGATTTAACAAATTATCTTTGTTCTTGGATGGATTTCATTGAATAAATCAACTTTACATTCAAGACCACTCCAGGAGTGTCATGGGGGAGAATAAATCTGTTTCATCATTTCACCACTAGTAAGAACACCCAAAAAGTCATCCTAAAAAAAATAAAATAAAATAATAAAAGCTAGTATCTGGTTTAAAGAGTCCCAAGTTCACCCAGGGTAGGAACATCATTTTCTGATAGGCAAAAAAACTTAGCAAATTCATGTACATTTCCCCTGAAAGCACAGATTCCTAACCTAATTGTGTTGTCTTCCTCCCACTCACAATGCACCTGACAATGGTGCAGACTCTGACCTTGAATTACTGTCTCTATGATTTAGACTTCGCAGCTGTCATCCAGTGCTCCAGTTACAACATCACCGCCCGTGCTTGTTAAGAACATCTCCACCCAACCACATTGAGCCTTCTTGAACTGTCCTTAGATAACAGGCTATCAGGACTTCGCCTTTAGAAAGTCTGAATTCTACACATGACTAGCTAGCGTCTATCTGTAACCAACCTGGGTCAACTCAACACACAACTCAGAGCCTAAGCAGTGGCAGCCACTGTACCAGCGGACATTACCACACTGCTTCTAATAGGTCATAATTTCAGAATCTGAAGTAAATGACATTTCAAAGCACCCATTGTTCAAGAAATATACTTCACAATAAGGCTAAAAGACTGCAAAAAGAAAAGGCAATTTTCTCCAACCAAAGGGAAAAGTAGCTTCTCACTGATAAAATTGCTGACATCTAAAACCATTAATGCAAAGAAAGAAAAGGAATTTAAGACAGCCTGAAAAGCACTTCAGTCCTCCCTCTGTCCCTTGTTAGCTATGAAACCTCAGACAGTCATTTAACCTCACAAAATCTGTTTCGTTTTCTACCCAAGTGGTCATCGGGGAGAACTTCTAGATAACATAATACATGTGAAAATATATATATAAAAGTTAATGTGTCGAATTAATATAAAGTATGATACCATTAACACAATGATTATTAGACTTCTTATTGAGTAACAAAAATGTAAGAAAGGTTTTGAAAATTCACTCTAAGAACTTGAAATATGGGGTCATATTCAATGAAAAATAATCTTTCTCTTTTAATATCCAATAGACTAAATCTATGTATTTTTTTAAATTGCTAAAAATAGAAGTTTATTAATCAGATTAGGTTATACACATCTAAAATTATATTTAGATTAAAATAAGGTGGAAATCGCCTGAGTGTTAAAATAAACAATACTTGATGATTACTCATATTTTGAATGAAATGATTATGAGGGACAGAAGGTAGAACCTCTACCATAAAGTTAATAAAATGTAACTGGAGAAAGAGAAGAGGGAAGGAGAGCCATCTGATCAAGAAACCAGTGATAAGACGTACTTTAATATGCTGTTATAGCTGGGTGTGTTCATAACAACAATCCTAACCAGGCATTATAGAGGCTGTGAGGAAAAGCAAAGACGTGGCAGACCTCAACAGGCAATGTGTACTTTTGTGTAGAGACTCAACAATATGCTGTAGATATGATGCCTCATCATAAACAGTGTGTACTGCTGGTTATTTTTTTAAAGCATTCACTTAGTTAATAATAACATTTTTTAAAGTCAGTTTAGTTCCCCTAGTGAATTTGTTTGTTTCTCTTTCTATGTCTCAGTTAAACATCAGACAAATTCAAATATTTCTCTTGCAGAATGCTTTTGGGTTATTTTTTAAATATTATCTCCAATTCTTTGAATCTCATCACTGGATATGTAAACTATGAAGACCAGCACAAAAGAAAACATGGAGATGTGATAAAGCAGTAGACTTACAGATTTCCAATCCTTGGTTAGTAGCATGGTTTTGTTGATTTAACCTAAGATTGTGTTCACAAATGTTCATGACTGTGTCATACACAAACTCATATTAAACTTTTGCACTTTTGGTAATTAAAATTCCTAATATGGAAGAATAATCATATATTGTTTATGCGTGTGTATATGTGTTTGAGTGTTAAGCGTTATGACTTTAAGTATATTCCTGATAAAGATTTACTTTATCAGATATTATCATATCTTGGAAAAATCACAAGTGCTGGAAATAGGGACTGTAAGGACAATCTTGTAGTATATACCATCTTTATTTTAGTTTATTGTATGCTTAGTGATTCAAATTCTACATCTTCAATATAATAGAACATTTATTGTAATGAGGATTTTATATTATTAGCTCTCTTAGCCTCATTAGCTTCATTAGCCAGATCCTGTTAAATATAATCACTTTAAAGATAAAGAAACTGAGGAAAGAGGTCCCATAGCTTGCTTATGTCATGAACTAGTGACATGATTGAACCAATATTTGAACCCAGATGGTCTGAGAGCAGTATCTTATTACTGCAGCTTCAACTATCATGTTGCTTTGTCATAAATATACACATAAACACATACACACACATGTGCACACACACACGCATGCACACACGCGCACACACACATGCACACACACTCACACACACATATACACACATACACACACACACACATATACACACACACACATATACACACACACTCACAGACATATACACACACACTCACACACACACACACATTCCTGATGATTCAGGTGTAATTAACGACCTTTGAAAGCTGGAGAAATGGCCCAACTGGTAAAGTAGCTGATACACAAACCATGTAATCTGAGTTTAGGTTCCCAGAACTCTCTGAAAATCAAGCCATGGTGGTATATGCCTTTAATTTCAGTTATGGATGACAGTGGAAACAGGTGGCTCTCTGAAGTTTGTTGTCCAGGCAGTCTGAACAAATCAATACGCTTCAGGTTCAATGAGAAACCCTGAATCTAAATATAAATCAAGAACAACTGAACAAAGAAACCTAAAGATTATCTCAGACCCCCACATGTACACAGACACATACACACACACACATGTGCACATACAAACACAAGCACACACACACATACAGTGCTGCCATATTTACATATACAAAAATTATAATCTCTGATTATCATCATTAAATTATTCATCAAATATCCTCAACTCTAACCTCACCATCCACCTTAACAAAATAGTGTGTTGAAAAGCTTGGTCAAGGTCTGGCTTCTCAAACATACTACTTTGGGCACTCCTCTAACTTCTAGAGCTAGCAATCCCTTCAGAAGAAAGAAATTAGATTACTGTGTTTCCTCCAGTTATCAGACACCAGCCTCTTGTAATCATTGCTTCTGTTACTAGCTGCTCACAAACCATTTCTTCCTCCTCCTCCTCCTCATCATCAACACTACCTTCATTCTTTCAATATGACTCTCATTTTTCAAGATGGAAAATTTACAGAAATCAAGAGACCATGCCAGTTTATCTCACATTTGTTGTGCACTGGAGCACCAAATAACCAGGCTTGTAGCTAATTTTCAGTTAGCAGCACATAAATTGTGTGTTGAAGTAATAAAATGATGGCAATAAAAACGATAAACTTCACGTTTATAAAACAAAGTAATGAAAAGCAAATTGCCCCTCCATGTGAAGTCAAGTCATGAAATCCCTTTCTATAAAACCTGTACTTGAAGTAAGTGCCCATGGCACACTTCAGCTATTGATTCCTGCAAGTTAATAATTTCTACCAGTGGTATGCAATCCCTAGATGGTTGGTAAAACATCTGTCAACCTGTGTCACACTCTAAAAAGTCACCCAGTGGGTCAATAAAATTTGTGCGTATCTTTGGTGTGCAGACCACTGTAGAAGATACAGTGGGGAAATGTAACGTAAATAAATGTATAAATTGATTCAGAGACCAATGAATCTCAGTGACAGCTCTCTGGATAAGAAAATATAAAGCCAAATTTAGGACAATATCATGCCCCTTTAGGAATAAACACAAAGTTTTCATGAAGTAATAAGTTATTTGAAATCCACTTAACATCATTTATTTATTTATTTATTTTTAAAATTAGAAAAGCATACTTTTCAAAACTGGTAGGCTTTATTATAGTGACATACCTCATACCTACTGGGCTTTAAGACCTCTCTTCAGGACATAACGTGTTTACCACAAAACCCAGAGAACAGGAAGAAGTCATGGGGCTTACTCCATTGGAACAGAGTGACCTATCCTGTTATCTCATAGGAAGAGAGTACTGGAGCTATATATAGCCTGTGGGATGCATCACTTGACTCAAAGGTACAGAGAGGAGGAGGGAGGATCTGTACATATGGACATTTGGCAGAGCTGCTGGCAACACAGAATATAACAATCATCACTCCTGAGAGAAGTGCTTTGGGAAAGGAATGGCCAAGAACAGAACTGCAAGTTCATTTTATTAACTCCAGGATGTTATAGCCTCACACCAAGCGGCAATAACTTAAGAAAGGGAAAGTACAAAGATTCAGACAGGCAAGAAGGGAAAGCCAGGGCTGCAAGACACTGTACTCTGAGCTAGACTTTGGTTTTGTTATTTCATTCACCAGATTCAGAATCTAACAGATTGTTCTTGTGAAGAAAAAAAAAACTGTATTAAAGTCATGAGAACTCTATCCATAAGGTAGAGTTCTGCACAGTTCTATTCACCTGAAAAACAATCCTTACTGTCTAGTATAAAAAGCCATGTGAACTGAATGTTGCACTAGATATTCCTATGATTATTCCAGGTCCCAACAGGATGTGAGTGGACTAAAATAATTTTTTCTCTCAATTGGAAATTAAAGATCCCAAAAGACCAAGAAAGGATAATTTCAATATAAAAGGAGTGCTAATGAATCTCATATGCCCACTGGTTAGTAGCGGCTTAATAATGTTAGTGAATTAATATAATAAATGGGCCAACAATAAAACACGGGTCCTCTGTGTCTCAAAGCCTAGTATGTTTTTTTCTGGGACCATTTTAAAAACTACTAGAGAAACTTTTTGAAAGTGCATGTAGACCTCATACTTTGACCCTCTCCAGAGAAAAAGACCTACTACACATGTGAAACAAGTTCCCCTTGGGATTCTTATCCACAGCTAAATTTAAAACAAAAAAAAAACAAAAAGGAAATATAAGGTTGTATACAAATAATTCTCTACACGAAGACTGGGTTTTGTGACTGATTTATTCTGTAATCTTGGGGAAGTCTCTAGACCTCTTTCAGCCGCACCTCTCTCAAGCACAAAGCAGTGTGTGACCAGGTACAGAGAGCACACAGCCACTGCGCCCACGACTTGATCAAAAGAAAGAGAAATATATAACATGAAGTGTTTCATGGGGTCTTAGAGGACAGGATGTATTGATTCTCTCTTCCCCTATAAAATAATAATCACCAATCAGAATCATTAACATTAAACTTCATTACCCATTACCTGTGCTAAACAGAATTTCAAAAGTCATTTATACTTTATAATCACTGCTGCCCTGGAACCTCACAAGATCAGCCCTGTTAGCAATTAGATTCTATTAACTATCAATAGAATCTGAGAGCAGTGAAGGGTGGGGATCACTATCTTTACTTTGTGTTCCTCCTACTGAATCTTCCAATCTCCAAGAGATAGCCCATGAGAACACCAATGGCTTGGCAAATCTTGGTAGGTCACAGAACATAATGCAAAGGACTTCAGGAGGAAAATTTGTGAGAAAGGGGAAAGTGTACAGATGTGGTAGAGAGGTGAAAGGTGACAGTGATCGATAGGTAAAAATTTATATGTGAGTTTTTAATATAAATTGAATTAAAATTAAAAAATAACCTCTGTATGCCTATATCCTTAAAATAAGCTCATCATTATGTCTACTATACAGTTAAAATTATATCTAAAGGTGATAAACTCTCCAAGAAAATTTCATAGGACAAGATTGGCAAAGTTGTCCTTCACACTCAGGCAGGTGACTTTAAACCAATGACCCACTCCCGACTCAATCCTGAAGACGTGTTTATATTCCAAAAGTTGACTATGTCATAAGTACCCATATGTTTTAAAACTAATGCACATTTTCCTTGTGAAGGAAAGGAAAATATGAGTCCTTTAAAACTTGAAAGGGCAAACCCTTTTAATAAGGCAATTTTCTGTAGTATTATCTTTGCACACTAGACACTCCTAAACAGAAAGTTTGCTATCAGTGTGTCTTGATCAAGATCTCATGGGTGCTTCCTGATAAAAGACAACTACTTAGCAACTCCAACTCTGGAAATTTCCAAGTTATTCTTACAAACAAGATCATCAGATCAATAAGCTGATCAATGATATTTACTGAATTAATTTTAAATGCATACGATATGAGGGTCTCTTTGCCCAGTATTTTGTAGGTAGACTTACATCCTGATGATGTAGGACAAAGTCTTTCCCATTTAGCCACCTGACATTCATTAATAAATCTTTCATTTTATCAAGCTTCATGATTACTGTTCTTGCTGTTCTTTCTTCTAAAAGCCCCAGAATGACAGTGCTTAATCCATGTTAACCTTAAAATATGGGATATAGTAGAAGTCATCATACCACAGCGCTCCATGGAATAGACCAATATTGGTCTTTTGGACTAGGTTCGGTCTCACAGAAGTATAGTGGTTCTCAAAGGAGAACAAATTATTATAAGGCAAGATTATTTTACATGTTTGGTCTCTTTCACACATGACTACTTCTGTTTCTCAGCTGTAATATGACACAACCGGAGACACTCTCCCCAGGATCCCAGAATCATGTTGTTTAGACGTCACTGCCACCAGACTTGTGAGTCAAATGAACTCTTCTTACAAGGTTTCAACTTCAACTGCTTTGTTATAACAACACAAAATTGACTAATCCAGTAATTCCTCTGCTTTTATTACTTTGGCTTTAAAAATACACTTTGTTGTTTTGATCTATTTATTTAAGCACCTAGAAAAATTCATTTCAATACCCCTACTGAATAAACGAAGGACACAAATCTAAACAAATAGCTTCTTCATACATCAACCCTCCCCAGGATAACATGCATCACTCTGTAATTTTAGGTTTGAATCACTCATACCTAGTTTTTAGGGTATTGATATTACACTCAGTTTCCTGTCCTTTCTTTGTCATAAGAGTTCTGTTTTAGTAACTCATTGTTAAAAGAGCTATATTGTGTTTCTCTCATTACCTTAGTTCTATGAAAGATGGTGGCTATTTAATGGGGTTGGATTAGCTGGAATGTTTGCGCTGCAACAAGGATATTACTCAGCAGTGAGGTCCCTCAGGGGGAATACAGCTAGCAGGCAATATCATTTCCCTATGACGGAAGCTGACTACAGATGCTACAGAAAAAGTTCAGAATAAAATTGACACTGCCTGCCTTTATGGCATCTCCTTTACCCAGCTTTCTCACCCGGAGACATGCAACAGTCAGAACTATTTCTCATTGGAGATTGCGTCTAAGAAAAGGATCCATGTCCTGCCTGACAGACCTGCTGTTCTTGAGCCCCAAGGTTCCCTTTTAGTTTTCAATTTCTTTCATATTAGGCGTGAGTGCTGAAGCAATGACTTGGGAGCTATGGCTCTCATTAGAATGTGTCAAAGAGCAGTGGGAGGGAAAAGGGGAGCTTTATTTGAACTCCTAACCTGACAAATCTAATTTGCAGACAAATGAACCTAAGGGAGCCCTGGGCCTCCTCGGTCAGAAAGTGCGTACCACTCAATGTCACTATTCCAGGTTACAGCTTGGCAGCCTGTGAAAAGCTTAATAAGCAAGCTAACCCTTAGTAATCAGTTTCTGTTCTGAAGGTACCTCTGCTCAGAAGTTTGCTCTGAAAAACACGACATTCTGTCTCACTAACTCCAATTCTGTCCATCAGTAGCATAAGCATTCATTGTGCATCTACGGTATATGAATCCTGACGCCCTATAAGGCAGAGGGGCGGACCTTATGGTGAAGCTGACACGAATCTGCCCTCACAGAGTTCACAATTTTATTTAGAAGACAAACCCACCATGGCAAGTTTGGACAATACAGTGTGTGTTTTATTTCAGGAGAGTGTAGGAAAGTGCAAGAACATACTGGAAGGTTCTAAATTTTGTTTTAGGATCTGTGACAGCTTCACTGAGAAAGCAACATTTATCGCTGAGGGATAAACAAAAGTTACCCAGTATGTCAGGCCTCTCTCGTTCTGTTTCAGACACTCTTCCTGGCTCAGCCCTCACTCCACATGCTCTGAAGGCAGTCAGATCTTAGCAGACTGTGCATTTCCACTCAGCTGTAGCTTCATACTTAGCCTTTCTCTACCTTCCTTCCGTCTCGCTCAGCTCGCCTCCCATGCTATGGCTTTCCCATACTTACGCCCCAGAACTCAGTGACAATATTGTTGAGACCTAGATGTGGGATATTTAAGAGCAGCTGAAATGAACCTCTGATCGACCTAAGAAGAAGAGTCCACCCTGAGAAGAGTTCACTATTCCAAGAGCCACACAGCAAAACTGAGCCACCAGTCTCCCTGGGCTGAAACTTTCCTTTATGGTTCACCTTTTCCTTCCTTTCCTGTTCCTCCTTTATACCTTACTTCCTGTTCTGATCCAAGGTGGCTCCCTTGTAAGAGAGTAGTCATTATCAGCCTTTGCCTAAGACTCACTTCTGGAAAACAGAAGCCACATATATTTTGCTCTAGTTGATGAGTTACATTCTTTTTTTTTTAATGAACAAACAAAAACAACTAGAACAAACCCCTGTTGCCTCCCCCTCCCCATGTCTGTCACCCCACCCTCCCACTTATTGGCCCTGTCATTCCCCTACATTGGGGCACAGAACCTTCACAGGGCCAAGGGCCTCTCCTCTCATTGATGACTGACTTTGCAATCCTCTACTATACACTCTAAGGAGAAAGAAACACAAGTTCAAAGCCTAAGGTCCTGAGACCCTGACTTCATAGGACTAGACAAACAGTGAGAGAATAGAAGCAGCCACTGAACAGTTGTTTGAGGCACCAAGGAAGGGATAGTTGGTATGTCATTTTCAAAAGTTTCAATATACACTGTCCCGTACTGGAACATTTAACCACCCATGGCTATAGAGCTTTCAAAATATGGTGAGTCCAAGCTTACAGAAGTTGTAAGTAAAGAGGATATACAATATTTGTAAAACAGAATCAAAACAGGTAAAACATCTCAATTTTTATCATGGATTACATAAAGTTGGCAATGCTAAAATTGATTTTACCAATTCTCCTTTGCATTTATAATGAACCTATCACAAAGTGTTAAATTCGACATATGATTTTCATTATATATTTAATTTTTGAAATTAAAAAATTATATAATTTTTCCATTTTCTAACTCCTCCCATTTGCTCAGCATCTTGATCTCTTAAATTCATACCTTCTTTTTCGTTTTTCCTTAACTGTTTGTTGGCACACACACACATAAGACCATAACTATATTAATACAATCTATTCAGTCTGTGTAATGTTTTACACACACACACACACACACACACACACGCACACGCACACCATTTCAGGGCTGAACACTTGGTATTAAATTAACTATTAGTGTGAACAGGCTCCTCCTGAGAAAGACTATTTTTTCCTCTTTCAGCATTCCTTAGTTGCCTGTCCTTTGTTATCTGTGATTGGGGCCCCATGAACACACACCGGGCACATCAACATGTCTGTCTGTGCCATCCTTGCATAGTTCTTATTTGGGCGGCTGTGCTATTGGGACTTCATAGGACTAGCATTACTTAAGTTTAGAATAGATGCAATCTCACAGTGGACTTCTTCCTCCTCTGGATCTTGAAATCACTCAGCCCTCTCTTCCTCTATTCTCAAGGAGCATAAGGCGCAGGCATTGTGTCGTAGGTGTATCCTGTATCAGTAGAGGCTGGACCCCACCCATCACTCGTTCTCTACATGTGCTGCAGTGCTCTTTGTCTGTTGAAAATATAAACCTCCTTTGATGGAGGGTGATACAGATATTTTTCTGTGGGCATAAGGATAAATATTGAAAATGGAGTTACAAGTTATGCTGGCTTACTAAAGTGGAGGAATTATGTTTTCCTCTAATATCCATGGCCTCTCTACTCTCAGGTAATTGTCTAGATTTCCAGTACCAGGTATTACTTTTGTCTTATAGAGAAAGCATTAAGTCAAATTAGAGTTTGTGATTACCATCAAAATATCCCTGCTACTACGATCCTTTAGGGTTATCTTACCAGGCTGGCATTTGTGGTGGTTCATAGGCGTCACATTGGTTAGCACTGTTGGTTGCTTTTCTCCCTTGGAAGCTTGCATTGTGTCTTCATGTACTATGAAAGCTAGTCCTTAGAAAGGAGGCTTTCAGATCATATCAAATTCAGATCCTTGGAATCTAGTGTCCAAAGTGCATGGTGTCTTCAGCAATAGGGACTTAACCTTCAACCTCGGGTGGCAATCAAGAGTGATAGAAATAGGCTGTATTCCAGGAGAGTCTCTTGGACAACCCAGACCAATAACTTGAAAGGAGCCTTCTCATGCCTGGGACTGGGGTTTCTGGTAGATAGTCTATAGCTTTTGGGGAAAGCATTGCCAGCCCAGGTGAGAATTTGCATTTAAACTAATGTATGTATATTATGTACATGTGTATGTGTAAGTGCATGTGTGTATGTGTATATGTATATATATATTTATATATTTATATGCAATTTTAAGTAAATAATAATATGATTCCTTATGATGTTTTCGGACATCCTTACTTTTATTTTTCCCTCTTCTTTCTTCTACTATGTTGACCTCCTTCTTCCATTCTTAATTAAATCTCTCCCATTTTATTTCCATTTTTAAATCACTTTTGCCCTGTTATTCTCCTCTCCATTACTATCAGCTGCGTTCTCTTTACTTTCCTGGTTAGTCTTCACCTTCTACTTTGTCTTCATTATTTTTGACTTTATATGCCAGGCTATCTGGCTCATAAACTGCCAGGAGTTATCTTGTCTCTACTTCCTCTTTCCCTGTAGTAGCACGGGTATTACAGATGCTGCATTACATATTTGAATTTTCATGGATACTAGGGATAAATCTTAAGTTCTCACTCTTGTGTGAGAAGCACTTTCACACATGGATCCTCTCCCCTGGTTAAAGGAATGATTTGTTTGGTTCATAATTTCAGAGACTTCAGTCCATTGGCTCTTTTGCTGTAGAGATGAAGCAGACAGAAATATGATAGAATGGGCACACAAAGATGCAGCTGCATGGGACAGGGAAGCAGAAATAGAAACAGAAAGAAGTCAAGGTCAAGATAACTATCCTAATCTGGTCCTACTTCTTACTTTTTAATTACCTGCCAATAATGCTCTTTTAATATAAATCCATCAATAGCGTCACTTCATTGCTTAGGTCAGGACTCTCATGATCTTAACACCTCTCAATAGTATTTTTACCAGTTAGGACCTAAATCTTCAACACATAAGCCTTTGAGGGGATACTTCAGATCTAAACCATAACAGGCATTGACCTTAAATGATAATATCTCTTTAGTAGCACTTCCCCAGGACACTAAAGATTTGCCAAGTTCCCATCAGTGTCTTACAATCTCAGGTTTTCCCACATCTGTCTTTAGTCTCAGAAAATGAAACAAAATTCTGCCTCACAAGAAAAGCAATCACTTGGTGTGTGTGTGTGTGTGTGTGTGTGTGTGTATGTACACAATATGCAGCCTATATATGCCCTCAACTTCTCATCAATTAACAGGAAATCTCAATTCACTTCGACACAGAAACCTAGAGATCCTCCTAGCTTAGACACACCCCTTAAACTACTTCCAATATCTTGATCCTCCAGCCATTCTTGAAACTGACTTCGTCCTTTCAACGTCTATGACAATAGCTCACAAGCAGGATAGTTTATGAATATAAATTTAATTATCACCACTCTAGAAGCTGAGTCCCAGATCAAAGTACCAGTATATTTAGTTTATGATGACAACCCACTTTCTATCTTATCAATGATAACTTCCAGGTATACCTTTCCAAGGTAGAAGAGGTGAGACAATTTCTACTGGATTTCTTCAGTAAGAATACTACTACTCATGGCAACTCTACCTTCATGACCTAATCACTCCTCAAACTTCAACTACCCTTGAGGATTAATACTTCAACATATAAACTTGGGTCACATAATTATTTATACCATAGAAAGAACTTATATTCTACATAGCTCTCTTATCTATTTCTTTCAAGAGAATCTTTGTCAATAATCTTTAAACATCCTTAAGTTTCCAAAATCTTTAGATCAGGGTTAAAGTAACCCTTGATTTCAGCCCTAAACAGCTAAACATCTCTGTCATCCGCCGTCCACCTCTGAAATATCTCCAAGGATCAGGGAACATCTTGGTAGAGGGGATAGAATGAGTGTAACAACCAAGAATGGAAAGGAATGCTCAAAACACTGTCTTCTGAGGCTAGGCAGTTGGCTCAGAGGTTAAAAAACACTTGATACTCTTGTAGAGAACTCTGGTTCTATTCCCAGTATCCAAACAGCTGACAGCCTTCAATAACACCAGTCCCAGGGGATCCAACATCTTTTTCTGACCTTCCAGGTAGCCAGACATAGATATAGTATACATGCATACATGCAAGCAAAACACCCATGCACTGTTATAGTTTGTATATACTTGGCCCAGGGAGTGGCACTATTAGAAGGTAAAGCCCTATTGGAATGGGTGTGGTCTTGTTGGAATAGGTGTGTCACTGTGGATGTGGGCTTTAAGACTCTCATCCTAGCTGCCTGGAAGCCAGTATTCTGCTAGCAGCCATCAGATGAAGCTGTAGAACTCTGAGTTCCTCCTCCACCATGCCTACTTGGATGTTGCCATGTTTCTTGATGATTTCAGGAACCTCTGAACCTGTACACCAGTCCCAATTAAATGTTGTCTTTATAAGAGTTGCCTTGGTGATGGTATCTGTTCACAGCAGTAAATCCCTAACTAAGACATACATATAAATAATAAAATAAACAAGTCATTTTTTAAAAAGAAAGAAATGCTCATCTAGACATGATGTGGCTGTTGTACCCATGAGCTCACAGCAGCTAGAGTCACCTGCATGAAATCTGAACAATATGCAGCCTATAAACAATTCACCATGGGTAGGAAGGGTAGATGCAGACACAACCCTTAGGTACTATTGACAGTTAATGGCTGTTAGAAGAGGCAGTATGATTTTCTTCAGTAATATAGCCACTGGTAAGTTGTTCAAACAGTCATATAACCCTACAAACATTCTCATACAAGCACCTTTAATTAAACTCAGTGAGGCTTTTTTTTAATTGGGGCAATGAGATGACTCAGCAATAACTGTGCTGGCCACCAAATCTGACATAAATTCCATCCCTAGAACTCACGTAGTGAAAGGAAAAACTCAATTTGCCATAAGTTGTCCTCTGAACCCCACACATATGTCACAGATACACATGCACAGATACACACACACACATAAAATAAGTGAAAGTGTATTTTAAGACAGAAAAGTAGCAGTACAACCTATTAGAAGAAGGAATTTTGAAAGATGTTTTATCTATCTCCTCGTTTAACAGTTTCTAACCAGTAACTACCAACCTGGTTTACTCCCTGGACCATTAAATCCCTTGGGTTTCACTCCACATGGGCATTTTTCACAAATGTGTATATTCACCTAATTGGTTTTTAAGCATCATTACTATTTTTAATTACTGTTTTTATGAAATGCTTTTATCATTTCTTTAACTCTCGCATTTTTTGGTCAGCAAGAAGATCAGAGAAGGGCTATCCACAAAGCAGACAAGGTTGAATGTCTTCATTCCACTGATCTATTTCAGCCTCTGCCAGTTTCCTACCCTAGACCTCCAGGTGAAGCCCTGAACAGCAATATCAGCCAATTAAAAAGATGCCCATTAAGTTAAAAATCACTGAGCTGAGTGACCCAGAAGAACATGAAAAACCAATCCACCTTTCACAGAGTCATGGCAAATAGCCTAGCCTGGGGGGCTTCCCAAGCCTTTATTCTCATTGGTTTCAATAGCTCTTTATGAGGATAGATATCTTTTACTATTTAGTCTTTAACTTGCCAACCATTTAACATTAAGTTATGACCTAAGAGAAAGCAACAGCAGGAAATTCAGCTAGGTAGATGGCTCCCCTGACAAAAACAACTCGGGTCCAATAGCTCTGAAACTCCCATCCCTAGGATGGAGTGTAATAGAGTCATTCTTTCTAGAGTCTCTTTGTCACCAGCCCAAGATATAATACCAAATTTAACAAATAGGTTTCTCACTCATTTCTCTCTAAGGAACTGCCCCACTGGGTACACTATTTCCTCTTATTTCAAATGCGAAATCATTCCTCTTTGGTGATTTCTAACCCAGTCTATATTGAACATCTCCCAGAGTACTTTCTAATATAGCAATACTAGGCCTGCATGTAAATATTTTTTTTCAATTGGCCTATAAAGATTGCAGTGGGATCCCATTACAAGTATTCGAAGTTTTTCTTTGAGTGTTCCCAAATATGTCGTGTGCAGTGTGAAAGCTGCTTATAATCTTCATTTGTGACCAGCAGTATTGGTGTGTTTTATTGCATACATTCCCACCTTTCTTCTCTGTAAGCAAAAGTGTGATTTTTATCTACTTGATCAACTTCATGCATGAAACAATGGAAGAGAATTCCTATAGATCTAAAATTTCCTTGGTAATGTCATTCCCCTGGCCAGAGATAAGTGTATCATACTACTATGAAATGCTTTTCTGTACAATGAAAGATAAGAAGTCTGTTATGTGGCTTGAGAAAAAGAAATGTGCTTGTGTGTGTGTGTGTGTGTGTGTGTGTGTGTGTGTGTGTGTGTGTGT
>JADRCC010229553.1:0-10041 GCA_019843855.1 Hylomyscus alleni
TTTTTTTTTTTTTTTTTTGTCTTAAATAAAATCAAAATACATAGCTTGTGGTTTTAACACCATCTAGTGGTGTTTTACGCGACAGCAAGTGAAAAACCGAAGAGAGACAAAGAAGCAAGGGCCTCACATATTCAAACTTTGCAGAGATTTCTTGAGAGCCCTGCTCTAAACCCCATACTCATGAAGAAAGCTTTTGTAGTGAAGAAGCCACCGCGTTATGTACTCCACAGTCAAAGGTTCTGTATCTGCTGTTAAGAAAGAGGAAAATAAGTCACCACACAAATTCCTCTCTTTCCTAAATGCAGATGGGAAAATGCAAAAACATCTAGGCCATCCTCAAAAATCTAAATTAGTATTGTTTTGTTATAGCAATAAATCAGAAAGCTGCAGCTAATGAAAAGTACAGCACACTATCAAATTTCATCAAACCCCTTAACCTAGTTTCAAATGAATAAAATTTTGGATCTAGAAGATGCCTGGCAGGTAAAGCATCCAAGCGTGAGGGTATGTGTTCTTACCATCAACAACTCGGTAAGAAGCAAAATGTGATGAAAACTTCCTGTCACCCCAGCGCTGGAAGGAAAGGATGAGCAGACACATGGACTTAACGTCCAGGCAAAACAGAGAGCTTCAGGATGTGTTTCAAATAAATGGTCTATCAGTAATTGAGGAACATATTTAGTATCAACCTAAGCTGTCTCTGCCTGTAGGGGTAAGTTCGGGCACAAACACACACACACACACACACACACACACACACACACACACACACACAAACACACACACACACAAACACACAAACACACACACACAAAACCAAAAAAAACCCTCTTTTAAAAGTAAAGACTGAACACAGATGCTAAAAGTATTGATAATGTAAAGAACACATTATAAATAACTATAGGTTCATTTTAATTTTATCATAACAAGGCAGATTATAAGCAACATGCAATATTTCAAAGCTTCCTGGCTCTAAGGTTAGATAGAAATTGAATAAATCACTATCAACAGGTTATTTTCATATATCCATGTAATAGACATCATACAAAGCATGTTTGTATAGTTTATATACAAACTCTTGACACACACAGTAGTTCTATCAATTTGATCTTATTTTTCTCATGCACAAGTGAAAAAAATTGAGTAATGACAAATTACAAAACTTTCTTGATTTCCTAAAAATATTGATGGGTCATGGACACTCCAATTGTTTCCTTCTAACTTTTAGAGTGCATAAAAGATCTCACTGGGGATCTGCTAATAATGAGATTTCGAGGCCTTATTGAGAAATTTAGCTGCAGTGTAACATACATTAATTAAAATAATCAGTGCTCTTTGTGAGAAGATGTGGCCATGACACACTCATACATCCAGAAAATTATTGTTTGACCTTTTGTAGAATCACTGTGACCCATTTCTGGAACAGTTTATCTGTATTATAGACATACAAAAAATAGAACATTTAATATATCAATGAGGGAAGTTTTGAAGGATTCCTACGTTTAGTATAGATGCCAAATGTTGGGATATGCAATGATGAGGGTCAAACTCTGCATTCCTAAAATCAAGTGCTGGTCACCCATGACAATCTAATAGCTGTCATTTAATGGGCTAAGCATAAAAGGACATCAGAATACTTAAATTTCTTGAGGCTTTTTGATAGTTCTTCAAATAATAATTATTAAACTGACCATAGTTAATATCTATTATGTTTTGATGTATGGTCTCTGTTCTCCGCAAACTTATAGAAACATTTTAGAAGAACACATGTACATAAATAAATATAGTATAAGGCAGTATTGTGAAATATCACATAAGTATTATCCACATGTAAGAGAACACAGTGTCTTTTATTGGGCAAATGTACCAGAAATTCCATATACTGTTCAGGTTAGCTTATAAGTAGTGCTTTGGATATTTTTTGAGTATCAATGACTCATTCCCTGTGAAAATTTAGAATGGCACTGTCTATTGTCTGTAGAAACTAAACTGTTTGCAATTTTATTAATTGGCTTAACATACACAGAAGGTAGAAAAAAGAAGTACAATATTCACTAGACTTTTAATATTTGCCATACATTTCAGAATTGCATTTGGTCTGATAATTATAGAACCAAGAAACTACAGAGAGCCTTCTAATCTTGGCTTAAATGACAAAAAAAAAAGTGCAGTTGGACTTTGTCATTGCCAGTTATCCCAGATACAATTGAATTCTAGTTCAAAACCTCAGGATCCTCACAGTGAGTCAATTTGACTTAGATTTATGAAACTGTGCAAAACAACTGTCAGCACTTAAAGATGGTGCCAATGATGTATAGGCTTATAGCCTAGGTTATCTTGAATTAAATATTAGAGATTTTTAAAAACCTGTGAATACTCACTGCGTACCCAAAGTCCTTACTGTAATATTGCTTTACAAATTGCTTATTAAATAGAGACTGAGAAAAAACTTGTATCTCCTCTCACTACACCACCGTCCAATCTTTGAAAACATAAATTCTGGAGTCTTAAAAAATAGGTAATGTTTCTACAATGCTTAAAAAAGAATTAGATTGTGATAGGCCAGGGCTGGCAGGATTGCTCAGTTGGTGAGAGATCTTGTCACATAAGCCTCACAATTTCCAGAAATCAAAGTGAGAGGACTAATTCCTAAATGTTGCCCCTTGACCTCAATACATGCACCCTGACATTTGTGCATGAGCACACGAACACTCATACATACCACAGACACAAATACATCATCATCATCATCATCATTATTGTAACAATAATAAGGATAAAAACATCTTTTAAAATATTTGATAAGCTAAAACTGGTGAGAAGAAATGAACAATGGTGAAAATATCAGAGATCCTTTGGATTGCTTTTAGGATTGTTTAGGAAAAGTTTTCTTGATTGTTTATAGGAAAGATGAGAATCACATGTCAGTAATTTCAGCTTAAATCCATTCTGTGGAATATGACTGCTAAAAGAACAGCTTTGGACTTATATCTGCAGGCAATATTGGATAACAATGGAAGTTTGATGCAGTCTTCAATATTCTATAAAACAGACAAGTTTAATTTGACGTGAAGTTCTTTCAGAGGGCAATAATGTAAGAGGCAGAGAAACCTCACAGGATAAAATTTCGAAGAGTCGTTTAAACAGTTTAGAACTAAGAACACATGAAATCTTCAAAGGTAAAAACAATGTGTCTAAAATATGTGGGGTGATTAAAAGAAAATTAACAAGAGCAAGTACTCCTCCTGAAAGAAATGATGGCAAAAAGAAGAGAGCAGGAAAGTGCAGAGAGAAGCACAGAGAGAACTGTGCAGTGAATAGAATTTGGAATGAGGGAGGGAAGGAGAGGTTTCGACTTACAGAATAAATATTTCCCAACCTTGAAACAATGTCTGGACATTCATTTGAGAACTACAATTTGGAATTTGAGAGCTGGAATGAAGGAGGGATCCTGGATTATAGTGCTTCCCTAAATAGAAGGCAAAAAAGATCAAGGTAGAGAATAAGAGATCAAGATAAAGGACCAGCAAAGGAAGCTGGGAGTTGGGTAGAGGATGATAGACAAAATAATACCAGTAGAGACAACGCTGATCCATGCAGCATTAAAACGATAGTGCTTCAGTCAATACTTCAACTAGATTCTCATACTCAGAATATAAAATTATTTCTAAAATTGCCAAATATTCCCTACAGTAAGAATTCTAAATAGCTAGGTCAGTTTAACTAAAACACACAACCATTGGAAGAAATGTGGCTTTATTTTTGCTAAAATGGGTTTCCTTATGGTTTTAGCAGTTCTAAGATTATGCATATAACAATACATGATAATTATCTATAGACTATAACTTTCAAAATCGCCATAAAGTCATTAACAATATTGATTCAAAGGTAACATCAATTTTAGAAAAATACATTGGAATCAATATACCAATTTTTACTTAAAATGTATTTAATACAGAATTTGTAAAGTAATTTAAGGCAACTTTCTTCAAACTTTATATTTTAGAAAAGAAAAAAAATGGCCACACTAATTTAGACATTTAACAAAGATAGTAGTACATTAGATAGCAGCAACTCTGTAGCAAATACACTACTCACATTGTTTTATTCTTTAAAACACACTGTAAACACACATTCAAATAAAGTTTTTGTAGAAATTAGCACCTGCCTGTAGCATTTTCATTTAAAAATAGTTCTTGGATATTAAGAGCTAAGGCATCAGTGCACAATATAGAAATAGTGTTCTCCAAACACTACAGGACAAATGCACTTAAATACTCAAAACAATCATAAAAGCATACACAATACCTCCTCAGTGTCAGAGGGAAATATGGATGGAGAAATTTATAGAGAGAGCAAGGTGGACACAAAATCCTAAAACTAGCTGAGGAGCTATAGGCATTGGATAGCTATCTGTACAAAGAAAGTTAGTTTCCTTTAATATTATCGTATATGAAATACGGACCACAAACCAAGGCAAGTCCCCACACCAAGACTAGCTAGGGAATGCAAACTGAACTCAATGGAAAAGAGCAAAAACAATATCAAGTGCACTGTGAAGGATAGGAGGGTGGTAGTGTTGACGGCATAAGTGGAGCAGTTGGGGCATGAATATCTTCAAAATACATTGTATGGGATTATCAAAGAATTAATAAAACAGTTTAAAAATTGGATAGATGAAAATCACTGTCCTTCTATCTACATGGTTCCAATACTTGGTATTGAACTTCACCCAAGCAAGAGTTTGGCACTAGGAAATGTGGAACATTTGCTCTTAAATGTATCCCTATAATTCACATGATTTATAAGTAAAAGAAATTTATTTCCTCCTCAGAAAATTTGTCTTTGAAGTGTGAGAGAAACCAAATGACCTTTTCTCCTGTCACCACTAATAAAACTTAAACCTGATTCATAGTGATCTCACCCCTCAAAAGCACATACCTGTTTTCAAACTTCAGCTTGCTTATTAAAAAAGTAATATATACAACATATATTTATATGTGTTTCCAAATAAGTGATCATTGAGATCCCATGTCTGAACTTTGTCCTTCCTGAAGGCAGCATAGATTTTGCACCTAATTAAGTAGTGACTGCATGATGGATTAGCACACTCTCAATGATTTTCTGATTTAGTTGGCTAACTGAAAACTTCCACAGGGCAGAGTGCAATTTACTTGTGTGCCCCAATTAGCACTGCTAACTGGGGCACAAAATCAGCATAAAATTGAACCTTGATTTTTCAATCAGCCACCATTCATAAACTGCAAACAGCCAACCAGACTCTGAGAGCAGCCTTAAGCAGTGTTCCATCTCTTACTCACCAAATCACACAATAGCCTGTTGTTATCTGAGTAAGAAGGATTTGTTTGTGGATTATGATATAGTATCAAATGGGATTTAGTTTCTTAAGAAGGCTGAGAATGGAAGACATTATACTGATCAAGAGAAAAGAAGGCACTGGAGACACTGGTATTGTTAACAGGTTGTGATTGTCAAAGTAGAATCCATTTACTGACTTCTGATGTAGATAGAGATATGCTAATGTGTAGGATGTAATTTTGTACCTGATAGTGAACACCTGTACCATATTTTCATAAACTAGTTATTTGGGAGGCCCACAGAGCCATGTAATGAACATTCCTACCTACACTCTGCAGATTTTCTTTGACATTATTTATGGCCTTTCAAAAGCCCATAGAGCCACATTCAAATAACAAGACTTTTTAACACATTTGTTTGCCATTTGAAAGTCCAACATTTTTTTAATTCAATATTTCATTTTCCTATTATTTATTCATTTAATAATAGACTTCAGTACAAACACATAGTAATGTTATCAAAAGGGCAAGGACAATAAATGGCCTTATAAAGGAAAGTCTGCCAGCTTTTCATAATGCAATTTGGTAATCCTGTTAAAACATGACTGTGCATAAGACTTATACAGAATGAGAACTGTTCCTCATGAACCTATCTCAACTTCAATTGAGATAACTCTTCAATTACATAGGCAAAGGCAAACTTACAGCTGTTTCTCTAGCCTCAGCTGTATGTTGCATTGTCTCTGTGGATACTGAAAGTCTAGACTCACTGACATGTTCATGTTTCATGTACAGGTGAGGCATGCTAGTGAAGGAAGAATATTTACAAGAGAAAATCATGTGCTCAGAGAAAATAGAAGATCAATTACATATGGCCAAAATACAACCTTTTCCCTGCTCATTCTCTGACACCAACACTCCAGCAATACATCAGGTCAAAGGTTTCTTGGCATCACTTATGTGATGTGCTATATTTGTTCAAATAACTTGTCAGTATCTAGGTGATTTCTCCTCAACAACAGTGTTCAAATAATGTCTTCAAACATTTTCAAATTTTTTCACTTTACGTGTTTACTAAGCAAGTATGTAAATCAAGTTTAAGAAGTTTTCAGATGGATTTAAAGGTAGAGTTGTGATGAATATACATACTCTGTGATCCATCATGACAACTGTAGATAGAATAATGTTTTCTTGCAAAAAAATATAGATTACATAAAGAAATGGAACATATTAAGAGGAGATGATCAGTTGTGTCACATGACTGTACTAATATATTAATATTTGTACCTTATGCTGTCTGGACTGTATAGTAATTTGCCAATGATATTATCCAGTATGGATATCATGTTTTTAGAGCATATGCTGAAAATAAAAGAAAAGAGACAAGTGAAGAGTGGTCAGAGGAAGAGAAAGAAGAGGGGAGAGACAAGGAATGAAGAAAAAGGAAAGAAAAAAGAATGCTTTGTCAAAATTGGGAGAGAAAGAGAGAGAGACAGAGAGAGAGAGACAGAGACAGAGACAGAGACAGAGAGACAGAGAGACAAAGAGACAGAGAGAGTGTGTGTCAGAGTCCTGTAGGTCAGTTTTGGTTGTAATAACAACCAATCTATTTGTTTTTAATCAGACAGACCTCAAGTTGTTGATTAGTGGCGAGGGAGCACCAGGGTTTTCTTTCCCCACCACCCCTATTAGTAGCAAGTACTACCACAAATTCTAGGGATCAGATGTGAGTTCATGTTTCTATGACAATTAGGTCATAAAGTGTGCCATCTCCCTAGACCGATATGAGGTTTCTTACATATAATTAACTGTGCTTTAAATAGCCTTGTTTGAAGGCCTCTGGTAATCTTTGAATGTACACAGTACTATGTTAAGCCTATTTCACAGTCCATACAAGCTTCAGTGATCTATTTTTTTTTTGTTTGGTTTTTTTGTTTTTTTGTTTTTTTGTCATTGTTTTCCTTTTATATACTTAAAAACTCCCTGTTTCATCTGCTGAGCAACAATCAGAACAATGAGAATTCTCTGAAGAAGGAACTGTGTTATATGTAAATCATTTATAATTATACTTTAATTTAATTTACAATTCATAATGTATATGTAGTAATACCTTCTATACAAAACAGGAAGACAAACATTTTCCTTTAAAAAAATGAAAATGTAATGATACCACATGACTTTTTCCAATTGTTTTTCAAACCTTCGTGAGCCATTCCATGCACAACTCCCTCTCAAATTTGTGGCTCTCTTCTCTTGAACTACTACTGTTTTACACACACACACACACACACACACACACACACACATTAGGCATAGATATATAAACTCAGTCTAACAAGTCAATTCAATATTTCATGTGCATGTGAATTCAGAGCTGACCTCTTGACACTAGACAACTAAACAAGAAACTCGTCCTCAGGGGATGATTATTTCTCTCACTTTAATATTCGTTATTTGCCTGGAGTTCTTTGTCTATGGGTGGTGCTCTGTGATACATCTCTCTCAACATCAGAAAGTCTACTGCTACTGCATGGAGCTTAGTTACTCTGTATGTTACTAGGTTTTGTTTATTTCACTAACTATATTTTATATTTTAGATATTATATGCTTATTCTCTTATCTTTCAGTAGTAGACAGATATACCTATAACCTAAAGAAGACTATGAATTGTAGATTATTCTTACTACTAATCACTGCCTTTTCTTAATAATAATAATAATAATAATAATAATAATAATAATAATTTCCTGACTTTTATGATGTTGAGTTTACTTATCAAAATATAGTGGTTATTTCAATAGCATACATTTCTTATGTTTTCATCCATGTGCTATAATTTCAATTTTGCATATTTATGTGCTTAGCTGAGTAAAGCAAATCTTTTTAACTCTCAATGAAGACCTTTGATTTGCAATTTGCAATTTTACAATTGCCACAGGATTGCAAAATTCAAAAGATTTCTGTGAAGTTCTGTGAGGAAACTGGACAAATATTCTTAGTTGCATACCATATAGTAAATGATTCTAGTGTCGTTAACAGGAACTGGAATCTGTTATACTCAGTAATTTAATATATATTCTCTCCACTGATTTAAACACAGCAGCTTTCCTTGTGATTCTTTTTTTTATGACTATCTAATCAGGATTATATAATAGTAAGATTACAATTTACAAGATGCCAATACAAAAATTTCAGAACCAAATAATAAACAATATTCTAACCCAATTAATCTATTTTGTAAAAACCTTTGCTTGGTTGTATAATCACATGGGGTTTGACTTTTCCTCATCATCTGACTCCATGATCTCCTTTTGATTGTTATATTGTATACTTAATACTTTGTGAATGGATGACTAAATTATATTATTAGTATGAATATCTGCATATCAAATGCAACTATAAATAAAACTTTAGAGTTAATCACAGATAAAATGTTAAATTTTAAAGTTTTAAAATTCCATGAAACAACATAGGAGACAATCTAAAGGAGCTCAGTTTCATTTATGACTTGATAACATCAAAACTGTGTGCTACAGACAAAAAGGCCAACCATACTTCAGTATTATCCAATACATTCTTTTCTGTAAAAGTAGATTTTATAAGAATCAAGAGGGGATATGTATAATGAGGGTGAAGATTTTGCAAAAGTACTTATCTAGATATCACAAATACTATGACGGTATCTAGAACTGTACCAAGAATTCTTTGAAGTCAACTGTAAGAAAACAATAAACAATTCAGTAAACAGCCAAATTATCTGAACAGATACTCAACCAAAGAAGACACTCTCATGCAAGACAAACAGATTAGATTAGTGTGTTCATCAAATATCATTAGAGCATGGCAAAGTTAAAAAAAGAAAGAAAGAAAAGACAATTGGACAACTCTACTTTAACAGCTAAAACCTGGAAGAGTAAGTGATGCTATCAAAGGAGGGTGGAGAGCAGCAACAGGAACAGTCCCTTGGTGTTAGCAGAGTGAAAAGTGGTAGCTACTTTCTAGATTTGTTGTGTAGTCTACCTGCTTCCACAACATTAAACATACTATTCACATTATTCAGCAATTATTCATTTTGGAATAAACTGAGAAATTATCTCCATATAAAAATCTGCAAAGTATTGTCGGTAAAATTCTTATGCATAATGGCTGAAATTTAGAAAAAAACAAAACACCATTCAATAAAGTTCAGGTATAACAAGACAAAGGGAATTTTTAAAGGGGTGTCCCTATGTGAAAGAAGCCAAATTAGGAAGACCCTATATTGTTTCTAATTATATGCCAGGCTTCCAAGAGCAAAATGATGATTTTGCTGATTGCTAGATGAAATTAAGGAAACAAATTTAGGACAATGAAGTTCTATTGGTGACATTGTAACAGTGAGTATGTGTCATAGGTCAATGCCTATATAATTTAAAGAACATAGTGAAATCTAACACAGGTTGTAGGATTTAATTGTAATAAATTGTTTTGTATTGGCTCACCAGTTATGGCAAAGGTACCATGCTAATGTAAGATGTTAAAATGAAATTTTTAAGTGACTGAGGAGATACTAGTACTAGGTCTTTCTGATAAAAACTTTTTACTATTACTTTAATTTATTCCCTCCCTCCCTCCCTTCTTCTTTTTCTTCTTCTTCTTCTTCTTCTTCTTCTTCTTCTTCTTCTTCTTCTTCTTCTTCTTCTTCTTCTTCTTCTTCTTCTTCTTCTTCTTCTTCTTCTTCTTC
>JADRCC010229559.1:0-11587 GCA_019843855.1 Hylomyscus alleni
AAAAAAAAAATATTGAATTTCTTTATATTGCAATTGAAGGGTCTGGTATCTTTAATTGGCATTTCTCCTGGACACATAATTGCTTTGATTCTTCCTATATACTTAATATATTTCCTATACTTAATTGTATTGTAACTTATAAAACTGTCTCACATATCATCTTTAAAATATTTCCTAGAATAGATAAACAATATGGAAAGACTTTAAAAAGCAAGATAATAACTTTGTGTTGCAGGGAAGATTCCTAAATGAACTATAATATTGATTCTATTGATGGATGAAAGAGTACTCCTTCTCTTATAGCCAGCATTCACGATAGGCCCTGGAACTATACAGTGGATAATGGAGTAGCTGTTTATTCAATGAACTTTGATTTGCCAATAATGCAAATCTTATTGCTAAGTTCACATCAGGATGTGGAGATTTGGAGATTGTAATGTTCTCCCTAATTAGGGGACCTAAGATCACACAGTTTGGAGTGTAAGCTAAGCATTCTGTGCTCTCTTCACTGGAACATAATTCGACACAAAAACTTGACTATTTTTCTACCACCAATAAAGGTAGAGGGAGGAATAGTGGGGGGGTCTAGAGGTTTCTTGTGATATTTTTGTGTTTTGTTGTTAAGGAGCACTGGAAAAAAATGGAATGTTCATGCGAGGATGATCAGTTAGTACACAGAGATCAACAAGAGGTGTTTATCCACTGTTCCCATCACAGAAAGTTCTGGAATACAGTTCCTCTATGAGAGAATTTCAGAATAATTGGAATACCACACAAAAAAAGAACCTATTATTCTTTGCTTAACGTGAATTTACCAGCAGTATGCAGGTAAGTTATTGAAGACTGTCCTTCATTTTCCACGCAGGTTTTTTTGTGTTTGTTTGTTTGTTTGTTTGTTTTCAGATCTCCTTAAGGAATGTGATTGCTGTGGCAAAATTACTTGGTGATTTCTGGTTCTGTGTTTATAAGAAAGACTGCTATTTGACTTCTGTGGACTTCATTAGCACCTTCCCAAGCATGGCATGGGAATTTTTCTTCTGTTCCATGTCCCAACCAGTTAAAAATCATGAAAGCATCGAATTTTTTATTCAGTTGTTAGTTGTATCTGGTTCCCTGACTGAATCCTGACTGATATTGGATTGCAGCTCCTGAAAAACTGTAGACAAAGGGTATGTTTTCTGTGTCACCTGCTGTTTAAAGCTAAATGGCTGTTCAGCCAGCTCTTCAGTCAGGTAAGATTTGCTCTTCAATTATAGGCTGAAAAGACTGAAAGGAGAGTCAAAATACTAGAGAATTTAAAATTTTCAATGAACCATATTTTCCATGTCATTACTTTCTTAATCTGAATAAATAATGTGCAAATAATCTTCTTTTGACTATTTAATTGCCTTCTGATGTGTAGCTCTTCCATTGAAACATTTTGTGTTTTCTTATTTTTGCAGAGTGACTTTCACTTGAGATCCTAGATCTAGGATTTAGAGTTTGATCCTCAGTTTCTAGATGTCAGCTACCTTAATATCTTTGATGAAGGACAGGTGTGTAAAAATAATTTCTATTTGTCAGATGTAGCTGTCATCTCAGAGGCTTTACTGCTGAATAAACTCACTCTTTCTAGCTCTTTCTGAATTCTGGCTGGCAGGTTCATCTCAGTCTTCCTGGCCCAAACTCTTCTTTAAGTTGACTGATTCAAATTGTTTTTTCTTGATTTCTCACTAAATTGCTCTTCTTGGAAAAATTGTCTCTGACTGCATGAACTGAACTGCTCTGAACTGACCTGAGCTCAACTGCAGTCAACTTGGAAAGACCTAGAAGACACTGTAGCCATTTTGTTTTATGCCTATAGCAAACTATCTTATATTGTTACAGAGGACCTCCCTGCTGCCTGAGTTAAGGATTAACTGTGTATCCTGTTAAGTTTTATGCTCGGGTGCTCCTAAAAATTCCCCAGACTCTCACCTTCCTTTAGAGTCAGTCTCAATAAAGGTAAGTTAGAACTGCTTTGCATAGTTAGGTACAATAAGGTTGGACCTGAAGCAACCGCCACAAGTACCCTGCAGCACTTCCTGAATCATTATATGAGCTTTTATGGTTGCTACGAACTTTTGTGGTGCTTGCCCTTTTATGCTGCCTCTCAGAAACAGTCAAGGTCACCACCTCAACTCCCAAGTCTGACCTGCATCCCTGATCCATCCGTCCTGTGTTATGTGTGTTCAATAAACTATTCCTGCTTGACTGAGAATGGCGTCTGAATGGTTTGCGGGTTGATTCCTGGGCCCCAACATCCTGAACAGCACCAAACTGAACTGCCTCTCTACCACACTGCTCTACGGTATCCTCTCTCTCCTGCGTGCTCTCCTGGCACGTGGATGTATCCTCTTCCCGACTCATTCTGTCAAATCTTTCTCTGATTTGTCACCTTGACTGCCCCTCAATTACATGTCACTTTCAAAGACGGCTGCTTCCTTTTACAACTTTGCTAACTTTGCTTCCATTGTTCGGGATTAAAGGTATGTCTATATTTTAGTCAGCGGTATTAAAGGTGTGTACTAAGGATGTTTGTGTTCCAGCCAGAGGGATGTGTCACTCCAGCCAGATCACATAGATCTAGAAGGTCTTTGGATGTGTTCCCTTGCCAGAACAGTCAGGTTGCTAGATTAGAATTCCTCTACGGGCAGGAAGGACAGCAACAAGAAAAGTAAAACAACGAAAATCTCAAATAGTGTATTAATAGTAAATCAGATTAAATTGCTAACAACCAGAAGCATCCTAATACTTATTAGAGCTTTTTCTGAACATTAATGCTTTTTGATACTATAGTTCTAAATCTACTAGAAATAAAGTTTCGCTATGCCAAGTAATTAAAATCCTCTCATTAAACATATAAAATTCCATTAAATGCTTTCAGATTTAATATTTTCCACCTTGAAATACATTTCCTTTTGCAAATTTAAAAATTGCATTTTGTATGGAAGCTTTTGTTCAAACTGTAGATCAAAATTTCAAGATTAAGATAAGAATATAGACAGAAAGAAATCCTTTGATGGCATGGCTCCTAAATTATTACTATGTGATTTTTAGTTTACATCTTCTCTCTTAGACTTACGATGAATATATGGAAATATTCAAGCTGGAAAATTTGAGGTCTTTGCCGATGTTAGATCATTAAACACAAAAGTAACTGAGACCAGAGTGTGCTTTACAATACAATATTACTAATACTGGCTGAAGCAAAAAAAGAAAAAAAGCAAAACAACTGTAAAATTTCTCTGACAGTATTTTGGGAACAATGCATTCAATCCACTCAGTGTTGTTTACAACTAGACATTTGAACTAGCAAGAACGACTTTCTTCTGGAAGCAACCCTTGCTATTGACTTTAAACTCTGCTTCAGCTAAAGCAAACTGACATTTATATGACTTAGCAGAGATGAAATTTTAAGAGATCTGTTTCTGTACCCCATGGGGAGCAGTATCACATGACATATAAAGCTTGATCTGAGTTCTAAAGGAGAAGGAGAAAATGCAGGTGAAAGCGCTTCCTTGTGCATATTCCAATTTGACTGCATAATGGGTCACACTGTTTTTATTGGAATGAATGTAGACAAAAGCAAATTTTACTGAATGGATTTATAAACAGAGATCGTATGGCTGGACTTATTTGCTAATAAATGTAATGGAAAGAAAACATTATCATACTAAGCACGATTAAACAAGGAATAAAGTACTTGTGATTATAAAAGTTTCTTTTAATTGCATAGAAAAGAAGAAAAAAACATTCCTTGAATTCTGATGCTAATAAGAGCATTACCTAGTGTGATTCACTATTATTGTTTTAATAGTAATGTGGTTCACAGTATTGAACTCAGACTGCCATCTGCTTTTCTATGCTGCAGTGGCCAGCTATTATATTGGCAGATAAATCCAATTTACTATTCAGTGTTGCTACAAACTGGTTTATGGACATGATACACAAGCTGAAATGCTGTTCTTTAATAGATGCGATTATTTCTTTTTATGTTATATTGATTGAATTAAATTATTGTTCTTTGTATTACTTTTTCCAATGATATACTTTCAATTAGTTACATTGATTTAATAATTTGTATATAGTTTCAATCCTAGTCTATAGCACATTTCTATTATAATGCTCTTATCCATTTATCCATATTGATTCTGATAGTTAAATATCTATATTACAATATATTTTAGTATTTTTAAACTTCACTGTTTCATATGCTATTATGAGAAGAGACTTATGCAGTCTTGTACATATCAGATGAGAGTAATGCCAATAAATGGCTCATATTTAAAGTAATAATTGAGAAACATTTGCTGTCACTGACACTTAAATTTAGAATGTAAGGTTTTATAGAGAGATTTGTCTCTTCTTTTGTTTACAAATCTCAAATACAGATTTTTGAATTTGACTCATTTCTGAAATGTTGTAATTCGGATTTAATTAATGTGATTAACTTCATTTTCTTCACAATGTCCACATAGTGTTAGTCACATGAAACATTTTGAGATATGTGGAGAAATTTAAGTCTTGCACTGACCTCTAAATATATAAATACAGTACTATAAAACTTACAATGTAGCCTAAATCTGTCCCTTTCAAATAAACATAATTTTAAGATATTATCACATAAACTGTCACCAGTAAGTGGATTGCATTGTAAATCAAGTCCTTTCTTCATGAAATCCATATATAATGTCTTACATCAGGAAATAAAGATACATGTCCAATTTAAGGGAAAGCCATGAGATGTTCATTTTGCTTAAAAAGAAGAATCATTACATTATCCATGCTAGACTTGAAATTGAAAACTCATAATGTTTTAAATAAACCTAGGACATTCGTTTTTTACAAATAAAAACCACAAGAATTGTCAAAAGCCACTGTGGGGCCTATGCTGGTACTGTGCATGTGTTAGTAAAAAGGAGGCAATGCATAATTGTAATATATTTTATTATAGGAAAGAGAAAGGAAGCCATGGCCATGTGGAGAGGAAGAAAGGAGAAGAAGGAGAGGAGAAGAAAAGGAGAGAGAGAGGGCAAGAGAGGAAGAGAGGGCAAGAGAGGAAGAGAGGGCAAGAGAGGGGCTATCTGACTATGGGGTGAGGCATACCTAGCTATGGTCAGATGATTGAGGGTAGGGTTCAGTTAGAATGCTGGGAGCTTGGGGCATTGTCTACATGACAGAACACACATTTCCTCCGGGGGAGGGGGGTGTGCATGGCTGTGAGTGGTTGTGATTGAAACAGGAGCCAGTGTCCCAGGAGTCATGGCCGAACACTTTCCATCCCTTGCAGGCAGAATTATTGCCCACTAGATCACCAGAGTTACAGACTTATACTCGACTGGGCCCAGGTTGCCTGAACAGACCACTGCTCCACAACCCAGAGTATGAAAAAATTTAGATATGAAATGATAAAGTGAACATAAGTTCTTTCACATATGTGTGTGCCCCTGCAAACACTAGAGCTGGCAGAGGAAGAGGAAAACCTGATTCAGTATGACTTAGTTGGCTGGTGTGGTTCAAACTTCTAGAGTCTGATCCCAAAAAAGAGTCTGTTTATTTTTGACATATTTAAGCACAGTACAGCTTTGGGAAAATGTGCCCTCTTAACAATTATCATAACACAGCTTAATGCATGGGTACATAGAAATTCCTTTTCAAAGTACAAGTCTTTTGTAAAGTGTTTATGACCTATTGGATAGGGAATAATATTTGGGATAAGATTCTAAAGAAGGGCCTGGATTAAGCCTACTAGTAGACTCTTTTGCAAAGTCTGTCTTTGGGACCTCTTTCACAAGAATGGGTTCTATTGACTAAGAAAAAATATTCAGGAGTCTCAGAGATTTGGGTGAGGCCTGACTCTATAGATAGCAAAAGATGACCAGGTTATTAATATCAACTACTCCCAGCCCTGTGTATTGAAAACAGGTTGTCATAGTTTGAGTTTTATTACTGTAAAAAGGCTCCATGACCAAGGCAACACTAATAAAGGGAAAAGTTTAGTTGGGGTTGACAGTTTAGAGTTTCAGAGGTTCAGTTCTTTATGGCGGCATCCAGGCAGACATAGTGCTGGACAATGAGCTGAAAGTTCTGAATTAGTATTCCTATTCAGTATACCTCTTAACAATGCAACAGCTTATCATTTTAAAGTTTGCTGATCTGTGAGCATTTGCCTACTACATCATTTGTGTGTTCTTCAGTTAATTTTGTGCTTTAACGTTTCCACTCTCTTGTATAGATTTACCCACAATGATTGTTTTTCTGTATGGGTATTATAAGTGGGATTTTCTCCCAATGATTTCTGTCATGAATATTTCAATATTGAAATTACTATATTTTTACATTTATTTTTATTCCTATTACTTTATTAGAAGTGTTAATGAGATCCAATGTTATTCTCTTGGAGTATTTAGGACCTTTTAAAGGATAGAATTATATTGCTTGTCAGTAGGGACATTTTGAGTTCATTCTTCCTTATTTCTGCCTCTTTTATTTGTTCCTCTCATTTTATTCTACTGAAGATGTATGGAGATAGTGGATCTTCTTGTCTCATTACAGATTTTAAAAGGAATACATTCTGCTTACTTAATGGTATTGACTCTAGGCTTGTCATATGTAGCCAGTATTATGTTGAGATATGTATTTGCTAGTCTTAGAACCTACTGTTATTCAAAACTTGAAGAAAGAAGGGCTTTTGACTTTGTCAAGGACTTATTCTGCATCTTGGAGATGTTAATTTCATTTTTGTATTTCAGTCTATTTATAGTCTATATTTATTGATTTATACATTTTAAAACACCTATTCATGTCTTTAATGAAATAATTTGATCATATTGTAAAATACCTTAATGTGTGTTCCTGAGTTTATTGTATTGAGAAATTTGATGTCTATATTCTATGGGGAAATTGGCCTATTGCTTTTGGTTTTTGTTATTCTCTCTCTCTCTCTCTCTCTCTCTCTCTCTGTGTGTGTGTGTGTGTGTGTGTGTGTGTGTGTGTGTGTGTAGACATGGATATGTTTGTACTCAGGGGCCCATGGCCTATGGAGTAGTCCAAAAGGGCAGTGGGTGCCTGGAACTGCAGTTACAAGTGATGTAGCCACCCACTGTGGGTCCTGGAAGCCTCATAATAGTAGCAAGCTCTGTTAACTGCTGAGTTGTTCTTCAGTCTCCATAGTTATATAACATAATTATAAAGAGGACACTTACTGAATTATTAAATATTTATAAAATTGTTTAGTTCCTAAAATAAATGAATATTAAATGCTGTGATAGATTGGATGGGACAAAGAAAGAAGTACTTGTAATTTAGTTGATAGAAACACATAAATATTTGTTTGTTTGTTTTTTTACTGTCAGTTCCAAAGTCCCTCTTCCCTCAAAATAGCAAATTGATAACATTATTCTAAATGGCAGTACTTTGGCCTAGTAAACAGAAGGACTGTTACTTGGTAATAAGCTCTTAAAATAGTTTCTCTTCACCAGGAACCACCTCGCTTGAGCTTCTCCCAAAGGTAAACTATCTGTGGCAAGGACACCGAGTTCCAGACAGCTCAGATCTCACCTCTGCTGAGTGTCATATAAGATCTACTTGTTTCCCCATCATTTTGCACTTTTCTCTGTCCCCTAAGAGAGACTTTTGGCAGTTTGATACACCCCCCCCCACACACACACACACATACACACAACTATTCTTTCTTCCTACAGAGTACTCTAGGTCAATAGTTTCTCTTTGCCATATTTGGATAAAATGCTAACATTGACATAAATAATCTAGATGAAGAACCTAATGGGATCCTCTGTACAATCCTTTTCCAGTCTTTCTGTGCTCATTACAAAATAAAATCCAAAAAAGCAAGTTCATGATAATATAAAATAATAATCATGTTTTTCTTTATAAGACAGTACTAGTGAGATTCTGAATGAGAGTTTCATGTCTTCAAGAGAGGATTCATATTTGCACTGAAGGTTGTGATGTAATATTCCTGAGTAGTAGGAACAAGAGTCTTTATTTCACCTCCGATGATCGCCATTGTAAGGTAAGATTGCTTAATTATCATTCCCATATGCAACATACAACTATGTTCAAGGTTAAGTGAGGCCACCCTCATATCTGTATTATGATTTGGTTCTAAAGCAGACACTTCTTCATAAATACACTTGAATCTGAAAGGCACGCACTGACTTTTATGGCTTGGAGCAATCATTTCATTATTGCCTCTCGCTGCTTGCATCCTGTATTTAGTCATCGCCATGGTCGTCTGTGATAAATGCTGCGGCCTCAGGATGATAAGTTCTTTCTTCACAGGCCTTTAGGTCAAATTAAAAGAGGTTTGCCTCACATGCATTCAGCTAATGGCAATGTAAGATTTAGATGTGATAGGAAGGCTCATAAAACAGCAGAATATCCATTCATAGTATTGTCTGATTCATAGACCATGAAAATTCATGTTATTTATATTCTCTATGACTTCCTAAAGTGTCAGATGTGGAAGAGTTTGAAGCAGGAGGATACATCTAGAGAAATTAATTTCTTGAAGGTGGAAGGAAGATAGCATGCAAAGAACCATTAAAAATTCATAGATGTACAGAGTGCTTTTGGAGTTGCTAATTGTTTACGAAGATTTACATAGTATCCAGAGAAGTATAAAGATATAAACAATAGTAAATTTTTATGTAATTTAAAAAATTGATTTGGGTCAGTGGCAACTTATTCACTAGTATGGATGGTATTGACTTTATGTAAGAGCAATAAATATTTTGCATTTAAATTAAACCAGTGCATTGCATTACTTGTGTCCACACTTATCCCCAAGCTTGGTGATGAATGATTTCGCACTTACTAGCAAATAGAAAAGGAGAGCAACAATGCTGAAAGCAATTATTTTTATCCGTTTCAATAAAAAAAGTCAAAATTATTTCAAACATTTCTTAATCCACATCAAAATCTAGTCATAAGGAATGTTAAATAAGAAAAAAATAATAATCACTTAAATTCCATTTCAGGGAATGAAAAATATGTTATTACATTTTTCTTTTTTTCTTTATATTCATTTTAGCTGCATTGGTTGAAATGTGATGTGCTTAAAAAGACAAAGAAATACTGGACAATGGTGGCGCACGCCTTTAATCCCAGCACTTTGGAGGCAGAGGCAGGCGGATTTCTGAGTTTGAGGTCAGCCTGGTCTACAGAGTGAGTTCCAGGACAGCCAGGGATATACAAAGAAACTCTGTCTCAAAAAAATGAAAAAAAAAAGTTTCAAGAGAACAAGAGATTATTCTCTAGGGTATAGATTATAATATATTCCTACAAAAGAATGTATTTTCAATAAACAAACCTATGGATAAATTGCTACATCTATATATTTTTTCCTAGAAAGTATTAAAATATAAAAATCTAAGTCACATATGCTAGTTTGGATAAGAATGGACTCCGTGCCTTTCAAAGCATCATATATTTGAATGCTTAGTTACTAGGTACTTTTTTGAAATGGTTAGAAGGATTAGGATGAGTAACCTTGTTGGAAGAAGTGAGGTGGACTTTGAGGTTGCAAAAGTCTATGCCTATAGATCAGGATGTAGCTCTGAACTACTTCTTCAGCACCAAACCTACCTGCACACTGCCACACTCTCTGCCGTGATGATAATGGACTAAACCTCTGAAGCTGTAAGCAAGAACCCAATTAAATGCTTTCTTTTATTTATTAGAGTTGTCTTGGTCATGGTTTTTCTTTAAACACTAGAACAATGACTAAGACATAATTTAATAATATAAACATCATGAATTCATTGATATGATTACAAGTAAACACAGACAAATATCTTGTGGTTGCCTAATGCATATATACTTACATATATAATGACAAAAGACTAATACATTCTTGATTACAATTGCCTGCCTGTTTGAAGAGCAAGAAGAATGTAGTGGAAAATGGGTTTAAGTTATTCTAAAATTCAATTATGCCCCTTCTGATTATTTTTGACAACTATTCAAATATTACATGAATGTATAAAAAATGATTCAAACATCATGTAAGGGTCCATGATTCACCAAAGAATGACACCCAAGACTTAAGTAGTATGTAAATGCAGAGTGTTTTATTCTATAGAAGTCTACCATGTTGGAGTCTCCCATTTTCAGAATAGAGAGGCAACCAAGTGAGCTCAAAGGCCTGATTTAAAGCACATTAGGGAATTCTGGGGTAGGTGACTTCTATGTTAATCTGTTGGGTACATCTCTATGAATATTGCATTACCAGGGTATGGGGGCTGGAAACTTGTTGGGGAGGTCTGGATACTGCTGCTGAGGAAGTAGCTGAGGAAGTCTGGGAATTGCTGCTGATCTCAGACCATGCGGTGGGGCAGCTTCTGAAGCCTGGACTTGCCCAATTCTTGGAAACAGAGACTTAGGCCTAGTTTCCTTAACTGCCAATTTGAAGCCTGTCATAGATCAGCCTGCCTTCTCAATATTGACATTTAGTTTCTTCTTATTATTGGTAAAATTCATATTTTCATTTTTACCACACTTGTAATAAAAATACTGCATATAGCAGGGCTTAATCTTCCTATTCATTAGATATAAAATAAAATTTTAATTTCAAGAATAGTATGTATTTTAAATTATATTCTTTGAATATTTTTCTAATTAGCTAAAACAAAACAAAACAAACTTACACTTAGAATTGCAGTATTTGGATTAGACATATGTTTAGAAAGAATTCATTATTGAAGGATATTACATTTCATTAATCCCATTTTTCTGAATGATCAAGAATTAAATACTGTTTCCTATACTTCTTTGTTCGTACTTCTAAATGTTTTATAAAGAGTGCCCAAGCAGTAAACTTTGGATGTTACTACAATTAATCTTAGCATTAGATAAAACATTTTATTATCTCTATAGAGCTAATATTCAACTTCTCATCCAAATTAATGATTCCCCAAGAATATAACTATTAGTTGTGTCATAAAATTAGAGAACATTACCACATATTTATCCTTTCTTTCTGCTGTCTTAGCATTATCACATCTTTGAATATGACTTTAAAAAGTTATATCATCCTGATTATATGATCTAAAGTCTATAAACATATGCACAATAGCCTATCCTATTACTACCTTTGACGTGTAGAGGAAACCATAGTTAAATTTCTAAAATATGGTAGCCCTTTTTCTAGTGCTTCCAACATTGTGTTACTAGAGAGATTGTCCTTAGATGTAAGTTAATATCAGTGAGTGGGATGGAAGACAGAAGGGAAGAAGACCTTTCTCAATTGTGATTGCTTGTTTGATAAGGTTTTGGTAACTTATTTTTATTTTAATACAAATTTAAATTAAAAAATTAAAATATTTTAACAGTCTATAGGTATTATTAGATAGCATTACATTTTGAACATATTCCATATTAGCAGTTTTCCTTTCCTTGTCTTCCTGTCCCACTACTACCCATTGTCCATTTTTATAGCCTTGCCTCATCTGTTTTCCTTCTTCATGTCCCATGTGTCCCCTTTCCCATGTCAATTCTGTCATTATTCACTATTATTGCAGTTCATATATACATTCAAAGATAA
>JADRCC010229566.1:0-12359 GCA_019843855.1 Hylomyscus alleni
GGGGGGGGGGCTGGAGAGGTGGCTCAGCGGTTAAGAGCACTGACTGCTCTTCCAAAGGTCCTGAGTTCAATTCCCAGCATCCACATGGTGGTTCACAACCATCTGTAATGGAATCTGATGCCACCTTCTGGTCTGTCTGAAGACAACTATGATGTACTCATATAAATAATATAAATAAACATTTAAAAAATGTTATTAAAAAAGAAAAAGAAGGGATTCCACACTATCTTAAGACCATTCACAAAGGAAAGGATTCACTGACTGGGACACCAGAGCACAAGTGGACCTGCAACCTCACATATCACCTGGGCCACCATGCTCAAAGTCCTACAAACATTTTAAGCTGAGATGATGCTACAAGCCCCAAGTGGCAGCCCCGGTGTGGTGGTTTGAATGAGAATGGCTCCCACAGGCTCATATATTTGAATGCTTGGTCTGGCTCCTAGCTGGTGAAACTGTTTGGCTTCCCCAAGGAAGGATTAAGAAGTATGGCCTTGTTGGAGGGGGTGTGTCACTGCAATGGGCTTTGAGGTTTCAAAATCCCACTCCAGGCCCAGTCTTGCTCTGTCTGACTCTGATGTTTGGATACGACATAAACTATCAGCCATGCTTCCTGCCATAACAATCTTGGACTCCAACCCCCTCTTCACAGCAACAGAACAGTAACTAAGACAGAAGCTTTCTTCAAGCGCTAGAAAGAGGTTTCCAGAGCCAGCAGGTGGGCAGAGAACTGACACAGAGGTGGCCGGGAGAGGCCAGGAGGCCACAGAGGGAGAAGCCCACGTGAAGAGTGGCCAGCAACAGAAGCACCTTGGGCTTGAGATTAGTTTACAGGATCCATGCTTGCCAGACCAGTGTGTGAGCGTGTGTGGCCATGACACTCTGAGGGCCAGGAATAACATTCCTGCCTGTCCCCCATGTCCATCACACCTTAAGCATCCTGTACCTGAAACTGCTGCCACCCAGAGAACACAGCCAGGCCAGTAAGCTTTACATAACCTCTCCTTGCTGGCTGGTTCCACTTCCTGCACACGCCCAACAGAAGCACCAGGAAAACATTTAGTTTTAAAGCTCTGTTTGTATTGACCTCTCAGTTCAGCCAGCCCAGAGCCTGTGGCTGTAGACTCAGACCAAGAGCACACAAACCAGACAGGTCTCTGGGGCTGAGGTCGTGCTGAACAAAGATGGACCTATTTTGTGGCTGACCAACGTGACTTATCGTTTTGGTTCGTTTTGTCTTGTCTTGTTTGAGATGAGGTAGGGAGATGGGGAGAAGTCTTGCTCTGTTGCCCAAGACAGCCCTAAACTATTGGGTTCAAATGATCCTCCTGCCTTAGCTCCTTAAGCAGCTGAGACTCTGATATGCCTTCCAGTCTAGCCACCTCTGTTTGTGCCCATCTCTCACAGGAACTTCCCTTCCGGAATACCAAGGTCTAGTAATGCCCACCATCCCCCTTTACTTTGCTACTCGTTCACCAACACTGGCAGGGGCTGAGCTCCTGCATCCCTACCCAGCAGGGACATCACAGACCTCACCTGTTTCTCAATGGCACAGGTGCTCTCCCTGAGGACTGTAACACCTTAGGGAGCACTGAGATCTTCCTGGGACACTGCTGAAACACGACTCCAAATCGACTGGTTTGAAACAACATTGATACATTACAGAACAACTGCAGAGGGCAGGCATGCAGAGGGCTGGCTGAAAGCTCATGGCTGCTGATCCAGGCTCCTGGATGTACCACTGGGCTTCTCCCAGCTCTGTAGGCTTCCTTCACCACGGAGATTCCTTCACTGCCACAGCCAGCAAGTGGGATCCCAGTGTCCCAGGACAAGCAGGGCTCTGTCACCAGGACCGCTGAGATCTGAGGCAGGTGTCTTTAGATATGCCTAGTCCTGGCATATCTAAAGACACCTGTGCCTCTGACTGTCAGGCTACTGAAACAATTGACCCCAGGAAACTGGAATCTCCCCAGGAATCTCAGACTGAGAGAAAGACAAGCCAGAAGAACTCTCTCCCAGGAAAAGATCTCAAAAGACCTCGTTGAAGAGACTAGAGCTGAAATATTGCCTGGCCATCAGTGGCCTGGAGCACGTGACTTGGACTGCTTAGCTATGTGGACCCTCGGGACCCTGAAGATGACTCTAGTGTGACTCTAGTCACCACTAGATGACTCTAGTGGTGGGGGTGACCCACTAGTGGCTGTGGTGTTATGGGTGGGCGTGACCCACTGCTCCTTTTGTTATTCTTCCCAGGGTGATCCTATTGAATACATCTCCCTTTTCTGCTTTTCACCACTGTTTACTTTTTAATGGCTTATTGAGGACAGGTGGCTGTCCCCGCTTGTTGGGGCTGCAGGGCCCACAGGCTCTGACATCAATTTTTATTTGTCCAGGCACTGTCTATCCCACACCAGGAAGAACAGATGAGGCTGCTAGGAACTAACCCTCCCCTACCACATTTCTAGGTCACTGTTACACAAGTCACAACCCCACCCCCGCCCTCTTTTGTCTCATCTCTCCTCAGAGATTTATCACCACTTATTTAAATGGGTCTGAAGCCTCTGTCTGCTTCTTCCAGGTCTGACTTCTCTTCTGTTGGGTGCCAAATACACACGAAGATATTAAAATCAGTCAGCTTATCTCCTCTTGATCAGTCTCTTATCTGCTTACTTCACAGGCCCCAGGGAACAGGGGCTGGAAAGTGGGGGGTTCTCCCATATCCTCCTCCCCTGCAGCAGTGAACCCCCCTCCCCTGCATTACCCTGATGATTACATTCTGAGTCACCTGAATTATCAGGAACACCAGATCAAGATAGCTTCTGCTAGGCCCCTCACCATGTCACCTAACAGTCACAGGCTCTGATGTCTTGAGGGACATTTTTTCAGTCCCCTGCAGATCCCCAGAATAGCACATTTGTCACTAAAATACAAACTGAGAGAAGGGGCTGGAATCCCAGAGACAGAGGAGCCGCTTATCCCCCACCTTTTTCATCATTTGCAAAATTAGTGTGTTTGACAGTCCAGCAGGAGCCGGCTTGAAGCTGAAAAACCTGAGTCTGACATCCATCAAAGGAATGGACCCAGGAAGGAACACCACAGGGCCCGGAACAGGAAGGAATTTTCCACTTGCCATCCCATAAAACTTATGGAGACTCTTCTTTCATAAATGGGAATCACTGAGACAGAATGCTAACCCTGTTTTCCTGGGCCAAATTTAAAACAACAACAACAAAAAACCTCTCTGTATTTCTTGCACATGCAGAGCCTATGTCTAATTGTTAAATGCATATATTTAACTGGGAATGAGTATGGTGAGAAGAGGAGGACCCATGATGGGGAAAAAAGATTTCAAGAGAGAAGAGAGGGAAACCGAATGGAACACATGTGATTTGGAAGCAGAAGGGGGAATATTGGGGGGCCGGGGTACATCAGGAGGCACAGAGCATAAGGTATGACAAGAATCAACTAAAACCAAGGATACAACGCCATAAGGGAATGTGTTACTTTATAAACTCATTAAAAAGGCAAATAAGTAAATAAAGGTGTCTGTTAACAGGCTAACTTGTAATCAGCCCTAAAGGCTGAGACAGAGGCAGTGGCTTGCTCTGTACAACCGAGCCATGTGAGCTGCCCCTGACCCCTTAAGCTCTCTCATGGCTCAATCTGCAGATCTCCTGGGTTTTGTCTCCTGGTTTCTAGACATTATAAGCTGGCCATAGCTTCTTTCTTTCTCCAATTAGGCTAAAGTGTAAATTAATCCTTTTTCAAATGTCTGCTTTCTGATTTCTTTTGGAATTCAGGGTTAATGAGGCTATGGATTACGGCACCCAATGACTATCCATTCATCCACAAACTCCCTGTGGCCCAGAGAGGGAGAACTGAAGATGGGGGCAGTGAAGGTAGGCCTGAGATTCTGTTTCGAGGGCAGCTGCCAGCCTTTGAGAAGAGAGCCATAGTGGGTACAACTTGTTTTCTTCTGTTTCAGATGAAGCCTGCTCCTGCTGGGAAGCCAGGGGTTGGTATTTTAATATGGGGAAGTCCATACTACCCCTGCCTGAGTCAGCTGCCTGAGACTGCCTGAGACGGCTGCATTCAGTGGGGCTGCTGGAGGACACCTCTCAGTAAACCTGCTATATGGCGTGGGAGACAAGAACCCCAATAGAGTCAAGTAGAGAAAAGGTCTAGGAGTGTGAGCAACTGTGGGCTGAGTAAGAACCCCAGGATCCTGGAGAAGATGAGAAGTTACAGGAAAACACAGTCAGACCAAAAGTCTCTGACTTTGGGAAGTGTCACTACACCCCCGGACCCCAGAAACCCTCATTCTTGGGAAGTATCCGGGCTCTGATTCTGGAGTTTCTGTTCTGGGAGCTCCAGGGCAGACACAGCCAATTTGGTCCTGGCTTGTAATTTAAGGCCCCTCCCTGTCCCCATCCTAATACAGCATCCTCTGCAGCCCTCTGGCTTCCACACACATGGCCATCAAAGCCCTCTGATTTACAGACCCCAGCGATATGAGGCCACCCCAGCTGTGCTATTCTACATGGCAGCAGTCTTCTTTCCCTGGGCTGTGGGGCCAGGCAAGTCCCTGCCAGGGCCACACCCACAGGCAGCAAGCCAGCCGCTCCCTCCCCAGAGTGTCTGTGAGACAGAAACCTGAGATAAATGAGTTCGAACCACAAAGAAGAGTATGACCCTGGCCAGCATCAGCTCGTGGATGCCAACTGGCCACCTACAAGAAAGACCCAGGGTTAACCCCAGGCCAGTTAGCAGAGACCAACCATCGAGTAAGGGACTAGCTCTGTAGCTGGGCCATGCCTCCTGCCTTCAAGGTGTAGAACAGCCACATGCTCAGACCAACCCTCCCCGCTCTACCAAAGTGCCTTTTCCTCCATTCCTGGGATACAGCCACCTGTACTCCTGGAAGGCGCACTTTCAGAACATCCCACTTAGCCCTGAGCCATCTGCAAAGGCAAGAGAGAACACCTGGCCCCATTTCTAGCCCCGCATACCTTTCTGCAGCTGGGCTCCCAGCTCTGTTCTGACCACTGTGTTCTGGCTGCCGCTTGCACCTCGGCTCTCAGATTTTTCTGGTCCAGCTACTTTCAAGTGGGGCCTCTGGGGCCTCTGTCATGAGTTGGGGGTACAGTATGGGATGGGGTGAGGGGGGACGTGCTGCAGGGGGCTGGGTTCACTCTTGCTACAACAAGGCACCCTTCAACAGGGAGACAAGGCTCTGTGGTGAGCCTTCTCTGCAGGTCGTGGGACAAGCCTGTCCCCATTCTCTGCCCTGTAAATAGCAGGGCTGTTCTACAATGTGGGCCTGATTGTTTTCCTATATGGGCTGATTCAGGGACGTGGGGCAAGCTAAGCAAGGAGAACGGCTGTCTTAGAGGCTGGGGGTTAGACCTGAGGAGAGGAGACCACCCTGCCCAGTACCCACACTATGCGGGCCACTGCCTACCAGGCACAGGCAAGGGCCACCTTCTTGACCCAGGGGACATAGTTTTATCAATCACCCCAAACCTCAAAGCTTTCCCAACCCCTAGCCACTGGAGTGTGGGGCTGAGGAAACACTCCAGGGAAGCAGGCATGTTTCCTTTACGTGGCCTATAACACCCTGGGCCAGACCTCAGCAGGAATGTTCAGAGGACAGCTTATCCACAGAACAAAACATTTCTTCTGAGATTAGTGACTCAACATAAAAACGACCAAACCAAACCAAACGATTGAAAGCTTTTTCTTACTAGCAGAGGCTCACGTCTCCCAGCACCTGTAAGTACCCCAAATCCCTGGATATGCAGAACTCAGACTGTCTCCGAGATGCTAGCTCAGCAGACAGCAAAGGGCTCAGCAGCCTACCCAGACCCCACAATACCATGCAGCAATCTGTTTACCGTCAAAAGCAAGAGTGAGTGTCTATTTTCAAAATGATGTGTGTTTTCCTTAGAACAAAACAAAACCTAAAGAGAAAAAAGGCTAGTGAGGAATTTACTGAACAAGCAAGCAGCAGCCAAATGAAAACCCGCTGGCTCGAGACCAGGCTCACCCCATTTCGGCGCCACTCACAAACATTAACTCATCCTGTTTAGTCCAAAAGCATGCCACATAATACATCTTACGTCGGTGTGTGGCTCTTTAAGTCACCCTCATCACAGACACAGATGCTCCCATTAGCTAGCTGGCAGCCTGGACACTTGAGGCCAGGCTGGTCTGTGGCTCAGCCAGAATGGGCCACACATAACTAACAAGCAGACAGCATCCTCCCTCAGAGCCCACCATGCCCTGGGAGCTATCAGGCTGTGGGAGCTCTATTCACACCCACCAAGGACAAGCCTATGGGTATGTTGTTCTCTCGTCCCAGGTCAGGGGACCCATCTCTCTTCCCCGATGAACTGGAGAGGAAAAGTTAAGCACCACTCTGCAGAATTGGATACACTATATTAAGTACCGTTAAATGCTTCTAAAATTTTGAGTTCTGGGTTGGGCTCTCCCCCAGCCTTTACTGTAAACATCCTTCCGATGCAGTCTGGAATTGATTAAAATAGCTAGAAGTGGGCATCTGACAGACATTGAACAAGGAACCACGGGCCCAAGAAACAGCTAGGTTGCCCTCATGACAGCCAGGCTATTCAGGGCACTTCTAAGTCACCATAAGGACACTCCATCAGCTGCAGAGGACCACTGTAACCACGGCTGAAATCAGCACATTTTAGCCATAACCATTCCAGAGTCAGTCTGCACCAGTCTGGGAGTGCAGCATTCCAAGATATCACAAGCCTGAGCAATGTCCAGCTTACCAAGCAGATATTTTCACTTGGGCCAGAGAGGACACACACACCCAGAAGGCCTATTGCTGGAGCAAATACAATCTTTCATTTGTATAAGGGGTTGTGTCAAAATTGGCACAAATACCCTTGCCACACACACCTCCTGGCCATGTAAGCAGGCTGATTGGCTCACTTCTCCAGTTAGTCAGGAGACCCCTTCCTGTGCTGGAAAGCCTCCCTCCAGTGGTCTTGGCCTACTTCAGATTCTCATCATGGGCCTAGGGGGCTGAGCTGGGAGCACCAAGAGGAGACAATGGAACAGCAACAGTTATGGCAGTGGCAGTGCTACCAGCAATAGCCATAGCACCAAGATGGTGGCCAAAGGGGCCGGGAGATGGTTTGGAATGCGAAATATGAGGGCTTGCATTCATATCCTCAGAAACCACACACAGCACAGCACAGCACTGCGTGCCCAGAATGTAATCCCAGAATTCCTACAGTGAAATGGAAGGCAGAGACAGGTTAATCCCTAGAAATCACTGACCAGTTAGCCTCCGGTATGCAGAAGCAAACAACAGAGACTCTGTCTCAAACAAAGTGAAAGGTGAGACCCAACACAATACATGCATGTACTCCCGCCTCTACATGCATGACATGGCATGCACACACACACACTTGTATGCATGAATACATATACCAGACTGAGAGTCTCAGTCTCTGTTTGTCTCTCTGTCTGTCTGTCTGTCTGTCTGTCTCTCTCTCTCTCTGCCTGCAGGGTTAGTGGCCAGTGACGAAGAAGACAAAAGATAGGAAAGTACTGAGAATTGGTTTGACTCTAACTCCTGAATGTATGGTGGGATAAAAGTGTGTGCTACCACACTCAGTCTGGAGAGAGCTGCAGAGAGCCAAAGATGAAGGACTGTAGTCCTTGGTCACAGAGCTGCAAGAGCTACCAAGTCCTAGAGACACCATACGCTTCATTCAGAGTTATGACACTGGCTACTGGTAGGAGCCACAGGTCCCAACATGCAAGGCACAGGGATTGTAACGCTAGCTTGCAATGACTGCTGCTAAGAGCCAAGGGTTACACTATCTGCCCAGTGCCAGCACTGGCAGCTAAAGCCTAGGAATGCGTTTACAACTTGAGCACCTTCAACCACACACCTCTGGCCACCAGAGTCAGGAGCAGAAAGCTTCTAGTTCTTAGGCTCAGAAATCTGCGCCTGAGTCTGCACATATATAGGCTGCTACACTTGAGGGCTTGGGGCTGTCAATCCATCAACTGCTAAGAATTTCTGAGGAGAACATGAGGCCCCAGATGGCTGACAGGAAACCTCCATTATCCCCTGTGCAAGTCTCTCCACATATCTTTCTCTCCACTCTTCCTCAGTGTATGCATAACTATCTCTACAATCCAACTCTGACCGACACCATCAGGGACTCAGGATACGGCTCATTTGGTAGACTTTGCTACACAAACAAGAAGACCCAAGTTGGGGTCCCCAGCACTCACATAAAGGAGTCAAGCAGGTGACATATGCACTTAGGGGACAGAGACAGGTGGATCTCAGGAATTCACTGGCCAGCCAGTCTAGTCAAAACTATCTTTTAGCTTCCATAGGAATACACACACACCCGCGCGCAGGCATGCACGCACGCTCAACCATGTAATAAAAAGACAAACAACAGAACACAACTATCTGCTACCTTCAGATTAAAATCTTAGCTCTGTACCTTACGGCAGTACAGTTGGCTGCCTGATCCTATTTGTTTCTCTCCACCTCAACTCTCTGGGTCTGGCCTTCTGCTTATAAAGCCATCAGGCTGTCCAGAAAAAATGATCTGAAAAAAAGGAGTCTTCCACACCAGCTCCCTAGTGTCACGTGCTCACGCCCACCTGCACATAGAGCCTGGTACCTGGTTAGGCAGTACACCAAGCGCCAGCAGGGGACCAGAGCTACCCACGTGGCATCAAGCAGGGGATGAGACATGGAAACATGTCTTGAGGTGTAACAAGACATAGTCAGTCCTACCTGGGTGCTGGAGATGAGCTGGCGTGGGCATAGGCCTAGAGTTGATCCTGAGTTGAGACCTGAGTCAGCAGGGGTCAGCCAGCCCACAGTTACTCTGTGAGTTCTCTATTCTAGTACTGTTTGCTGTGTTCAAGCTCCCAAAAGTTGTCTTGCCTGATCAGCAACCTGCTTTCCTAGCCACTCACAACAGTACAGCCTTCTAAGAACAAAAGCCACCACTTCCCATGGCAAACTGCTTCCTCAGCACCTACCAATAGGCAGACCCCTCTCCCTCTACACATTCAGGACTCAGTAGGGAGTGTTCTCCTTCATGCCAGTGGGCAGGCAAGCTGCAATTCTGCATTGCAGTCAACATGGGTGATGGCTCTGCAGGGCCTGGCCTCTAGGCATGACAGGTGACTGTAAAGGCCGGGCCTAGGCTGAGGTGGTATGGCAAGTCATATCGAAGTGACATGTCAGGATGTTCCCAAGAACAGGAAAGAGAGGGCAGAGGACCCATCCCCCTGCCTGGCAGCTCCTCCTCAGGGCCCCAACCCCCACTCCCAGCTCACTCCAGCAGAGCAGTGGACAACACTGGCTTCTTTTAGGATTTGGGGCTGCCTGGTGCCTGGTTGCTCAGCTGCTTGCCTCTCATTCCTTCTCCCAACAGCAGCTCAATCGCTTTGCTTCTGATCTATTAAATGTCAGCCTCAGATGAAAAGGAGAGGGCGCAGTCGCTGTGGATGACAGGCTGGTGACTGGAGGAAGGGCCGTGTGTCCATTCTTCTCTACAGAGACTATGAGGCCAGTCACAGCAGAGGCACTGGGATGCCTATGACAGAACTGATAGCCCCTCTCAGCCCCGCCACTTCTAAAGGCTTCTTCGGGCACTGTACTGACCACACCAGCATCCCACATAGCATGCAGTGTGGATCAACAACCAGCAAGTTTTTGAGGGAGGCTGTAAGTGTGTCCCTCCCAACCATGATACCCAGTATCCTCTCTTTCTAGGCGTTAGGCCACGCTCTCAAATCCAAGAAACTCTGATGTCCAACTGCCAGCGCCAAGGTCAGAGGTCAGAGCAATATGAGGGGCTTAGACAAGCAAGGGAGGGGTGCAGCCTCCATGGCTTTCCTGCCTGACTCAATACAAGCACCTCTGCAAGGATGGTGTGGAGTTGTGGAACTGGTCCCTTACGTCACAAGAGCACAAAAAGAATGAAGAAACCAAGAGACAGCAAAGCATCATAGAGCTGAGACGTTCAACAGGAGGGGATCAGAAAGTTATTAAAGAAATAAAGAGCAGGGCTGGTGAGATGGCTCCGTGGGTAAGAGCACCAATTGCTCTTCCAAAGGTCATGAGTTCAAATCCCAGCAACCACATGATGGCTCACAACCACCCGTAATGAGATCTGACGCCCTCTTCTGGTGCATCTGAAGACAGCTACAGTGCACTTGTAATAAATAAGTAATAAATAAATCTTTAAAAAAATAAAAAATAAAATAAAAGAAATAAAGAGCAGAGTTGAGGCCAACTCCCCCACCTGCTGTTCAGGGGAAGCTTAAAAAGACAGCCTTTCAATAGAGCCCAGCAAGTAGGAAAAGGCCTAACTAACCCCACAAAAAAACCCAAGACACAGATGCAGAAGAGCAGACAGGCCTACACAGCACCTGCCCAGTCACTTCCTCTACCCCGCAGGAAGCTGCTTCTCCGCAGACCAAGACTCACAGTCTAGAAGGCCCACCTGCAGCCCACTGGGCCCCCTGGGAAACTCCCCACCACTTCCTGGTGAGACTTGCCAGGTAACTGCTAGAGCATGACTAGACTCCTGCCCCAGGGCAACGCCCCCAAACTGAGATGGGAATCTATGTTCCAGGCTGTGGAGGAGCAGAAAGAACCGTGTAAGTAGGAATGCCCTGACACCCTCAGGACCCATAGAGTCTTGCTGGCACATCCAGACCTTCTGGCCATCTGCTTCCTTCAAAGCCCATTCCTTCATCCATCTGCCCCCAAGCCCTGACCTTCTGTGTACCTGCTCTTTAGACCTAAGTGTCGTCTACCTTTCTCGCTGGCTTTGAAGCAATGCCACAGCTGCTGTTCCTGCAGAATGCTGGGTGTCAGGAAGATATTGTTCATCCCTGCATAGCAGAGCCAGGGTCCAGCAACATGACTGCCACTGTGAAGCAGCCAGGCCAGCAGCTGCTGACTGAGAAGGACCGGCCTATCCAGGACCAGTGGCATTGTGGTCACCCTCATCCCACACCTATCTTACAGAGGGAGGTGGAGGCAGGGTGTTAGTCCTGTATGGGGTCAGACACCTGCAACACTCCATACCTTCACCCACAGCTTGGGTGCGGCCGGGTCATGTACAGGGAAATGCAGGCCTGACCTCGTCCTGCTCCCAGCAGGGGTGGGGCCTGGCAAACTCAGCAACACAGAGTTTTCAGAAGCCACCAAAGCAGCAGGCAGTGTCTAAAGACAATACTCTGAAAGGCTCAGGCCTGGCAGTCCACAGTCAGGCACACAAACACTGGACACGGTGACACACGTCCTAACGCATGGATATGGGCACAGAACAACCATCATGTGCCTCCAGACCACTCATGCTAAAGGAGACCCAGGAGGACGGCAAGTCCCCAACACAGAGGCTGTCTTCTGTGGCCACGAAGAACACAGGCTGTTTCCTAGCTGGTGCCCACTGCCTTACACTCTGACTTCACTAATTTCACAGTTGGGTTTTTGTTGGTCCTGTTTGTTTTTGAAACAGGATCTCATTGAGTCCAACCTGGTCTCAAACCAACAAGTAGCCAAAACTGATTCTAAACTCCTGAGCCTCCTGAGGTTCCAGGTGTGTCCCATCATGCCTGTCTGCAGTGCTGGAGATCAAGCCCAGAGCTTCTCCCTACATGCCAGGTAAGCATTCCTCTAACCGAGCTACATCCTCAGTTCTAGTTTTACAGGCTCCTAGAATCCACTGGTAACACAAGAGAGTAAATACATGTGCTTTCCCTTTCTTGCTGGTCTTCCTTGCAGAGCCCCTTCAGCACAGCTACTGTGTATCCTCTACAGAGGGAGCATGTGGCATCCCACACGTTAGAGGGATCTCCTCTCATCCCTGAACTAACATAGCATGTGAAGGGCACAGAGCGGGGACTCCTTCACTACTGTCAACACACTCCATAGAACTGTCACCAAAGTGACTCTGGATGGGAAAAGGCCAACAGGCCACCGGGGAGCAGTGGAATGTCCTCTTATGAAGAACATATGAGACCATTGAGCTGATGTTCAAATTGTGGATCAAAACCAAACATGAATGGTTGTCGCCTAGTGCCAGCACACTGCAAAGACCCAAGATTGGACTCCATCTTCCTTCTAAAACGCCTTTTAGGGCCAGGGATGGTTTTGTGGGTAAAGATGTCTATTACCAAGCCTGACAACCTGAGTTCAATCCCACATGGTAGAAGCAGAGAACTGAGCCCAGCAAGTTATCCTTGGACCACCAGTTGAGCCATAGTACACATGTACATACATACATACATACACACACACACACACACACACACACACACACACACACACA
>JADRCC010229580.1:0-14563 GCA_019843855.1 Hylomyscus alleni
CAGATGATTGCTGATGTTCACCTTGCTTTTTTCTTCTTTCCTTTTTATTCTCTCCAAGATTCCAGACAATAAGATAGTTTACTCCACATTTCGAAGGTGCCTTTCTTCTTTAAACATTTATATAACTTCAATCTTTGATAGACCTCAGAATAAATTTGAGTAGTGATTCAAAAGCAGTCAAGCTGACAATGAAGACTATGCATCAGTGACATTAAAATCAATTCCAGGGACAACAGGCTATGTGGACATTTGTTTCACACAAAGAATGAAAACACATGAAAAACAATGTCACATTTATTGATGGAGATAATCATCATTTTGTACCTCCAAATGTCGTTTACAACGTGGTATTTAGTTCATAATGTTGGCTTCCTAAAACATAGAATAGCCTAAGAATAGAGCCTTAATTGGGTAAATCTGTTAGATTAGATGACTGTAGATCTATATGTAGGGGATTGTCTTGACTGATAATTGAGATGAGAGGACTTACCTTAGATGAGAGTAGCACCATTTCATGAACTGGGTCCTATACTGTCTGAGTGAGGAAACTGTTAAGCAGCACTGAGCAAATAGTAAAGACTGATTCATTTATTCTCTCTGTTCAAGATGGTGGATATGATGCTATAAGTTTAACCTTTTAACTGCAACAATGGACGGTAAAATGGAACGGTAAGCCAAATAAAGTCTTCGTCTCCTGAATTGAAACTATTCTTTAATAGCAAGAGAAATGAAATTGAAACACATGGTATCATATTTTGATTTCTATTATTGTGATAAAACACAAGAGCAAAATCAACTTGGAGAAGAAATGGTTTATTTTAAACCAGGGTTGTAATTTATCATGAGGGGGAGTCATATCTGGATTTCAAGTCAACTACCTAGAAACAAGAATTTAAGTACATGTCATGGAGGAAAGATGCTTATTGGCTTGTTTGTATAGATCACTCAGTCTGCTTTATTTTATCATTGAGGATCACCTGGCCAAGGATGACACTGTCCACAGTAGTTGAACCTCTTACATCAACCATTAATGAAGAAATTGTGTGTGTGTGTGTGTGTGTGTATGTATGTATGTGTGTATGACTATATAGTCATATATATGATTATAACCTCAAATTATAAGCTAAATAAAGTTTTTATAATTAGTGTTATACATACATATATGGAATATATACATATATATATGTAATATATACTTATATACATATATGTATATGTATTAAATGGAGAAGATACTTGAAGAACTATGCAGGCACTTTTAGAGTTATTCTCTATAGTGTTTTAACAAGAACTGTGGATAATGAAAGTTTCCTACTGGCAAATACATTGACACTGCAATGTACATGCCTAATTTCAATGTTTTCTTACATTGTAAAACTATTTTGAGATCACCTGTTTTTAGTCTATATTCTGAGATCTCTTGCTGGGCTAATAGAGAGAGCCATGTGGTACACATCAGGGCAGAGTTAAATAGGATTTCTCTCATGACTTCTCTCCCTGTCTAACTACTTGCCTGACACTTTTGTAAGTTACATTTCATGGAATCTTGCAACTGACTACCCTGCCCATTCATTTCTTAAATCTGAAATTCACATCTTTATTTCAAAGCAAAGACTTGGCAAGATGATGAAATAATAGAATCTAAGACATTTTAAATAGCTTCAGAAAATGCAAAACAGCATGTCAATTTAAATGTCTCTTGCCACTCAAATATTTAAAATTTAATTCCGGTTTTAATTTGAAAGAACTAACAATAAACATTTTCTGTTCACATAGTATTTTAGGTTTGACTTTAATTTTCTAAAAATGCAGATTTGGGAAATGAAATTAGCAATGCAAGGTGAACCTAGTGTGAATTTTACTGAAGATTATGCAAATGAAGGAAATTATAATTCTATCAGGATGTCATTACATGTGTCTACTTAGACACACATTTTCTGCTATGTTTAAGTTAAACAAAACACTAAATGACTATGTAGTATGACATCTCATTAATATGTTTCCATTCACATCTGTGCCTTTAGTATAAAAAAAACACGGCTTCAGTGATAAGAGATTAGGTCCTTTAATTAGAAACAAATGACAAATCACTGTTAACCTCATGTGACGCTTTCTAAAACTTCCATCAAATATTCCTCTTAAAACATTATTAAACACAAGTTCCCCAGATCAACTTCCTAGAAAGTGCCATTTAACAAAACCCAGGCAGGATGTTAATACTGGAGCCCAATTACAGGTTGCCAAGGCATTTCCTGTGAGGGGATTGACAGGGGATCATTTTGTTATGGGGCCACCTCCAGTGTGTTGTGACAACCACTCATTACACCTCTAGGCTGAGCACTCAGCTGTAGGTTTCTACAAGATGCAAATAGCTCCAAATGGGTTCAATTTAGAGTGAGTGGATAATGTATCACTCACTTCTTTAAGGTAGAAGCTTTTAATTTCCCAAGAACAGGGAAGAGAGGAACATTTCAAGTTCTGGAAATAAAGATTTAGTTAAGCAAGGATGCCTGAGAAATGGAGGCTCAATTGCAATATCTGTTACATTATAAATAAAAACCGTTCGACTACCTGGTTTCCTTACAGCCTGAAGCAGAACACCAAGTGGTCAAGTGAGCATCACCTCCCAATAAATATAATTATCCACTTAAAAGCTCAATGTCAAGAACTAGTAACCTCCAAGTGATGCTAGGTTTTTCTCTTACAAAAGGAAATACTTACAAAGCTGCCACAGTTAATTTCAATAATACACAAAAAGTATATAAAATACATTTGATGCAGGATAAAAATATCATGGAAAGCTTTTCACAGTTGGACTTTTTAGTCCTTCGGTGTGCTGGCATTTTACCCCTCTGTGAGTTTCCTCTCAGTGTTCTAGTACTGATTTTAGTAAGTGTTGCTAACAGTGGAATTCAGTGGGCTCCACTACAAGCTCTTAGAAGAGTGGTGTGCTGGTGTGGATAGGAAAAAGTCAATAAGCCCATTTACAATTCTTGTGTTAGCAAAACTGCAGGGGAAGCCTGGAAGCTGCTGAACTGCCTGTGAAAAGAGTGTTGTTCTTTGCTAGGAATCCATTAATGCACAGAATGTTCTTTTCTATAACTCACCAGCGACATTTTCCATCAAACCTCAAATCCTCACGATATTAACATTCTTTTGTTTAGGAAACTTTACCAAGAAATTAATTATCCACTAGAAATTCTCTGAGATGAGGCTTATCCTGAGAAAATAATTTCAATATGTCTGAAATAGATGTCAGGAGAAAGAAGAAAAGGAAGGTTTCTTTAATTTTGCCAAAAGTGTAGACCATGTGAAGTTGTCATAATTCTCAAAGTTTGCTAGTTAGTGTTTAGAATTAAACTTTAAAATTATTTTATGGTAATTACATTCCACAGACATAATTATAGATGCTATATATTTTTCACATAGAAATATAAAAAAATCTTTTTTTTCTGAATATGTATACATATTAGGAAATAATCTCAGAAAAATAGCAAGAAAGAGCAAAGTGTTACAGAAAATAAAATCAATGATCAAAAAGGCCACTTTGATGTGAGCTGTTCAATGATTCTTAGGTTCTCTACAGTTGGTGTTTTAAACTGCTTTGTCCAGTCTAGGAACAAAGGAGAAGGGAGATGTAAATTACAAACTCATCTCCATCAGTCATTGGGTAGTTAGGTGTAATAATTCCCTAATACATTGTCAACTCAATTAAATGGAAAGTCATGGAACAAGGTTGCTGGATACATAATTCTTTCTTTAGTAATATAGTTCATAATTCGGTGGCAATTAACTGATTATTTGGACCAAGGTAATGCTTTGCTGATATACTTTACTATGTTTTATTTAATGATAAATGGAAAATAATGCCATAAACTATACATGTACTGAGTACTTTGAAGTGAAAGACATTGTAGAGGCAGGTAGTTCTGTGATTTCTGTCCTTCTGGTTACCCTTCATTCCTAAGGTAATTCAAAACAGAATTCATTGTCTTCCAAGATGCCATAAAACCTTGTATAACATTCTCCCAAGTTAGCATTAAGCCCTGAAAATATTTATCTAATGTCTCTCACCTTTCTGTGTAAGAGCTACTCATAGAAAATTCTTTAGCATATCTAATGTATTAGTAGGTCATAAAGTTCATATTTCAGAAGAGGCCCTGCTTCATATCAGGAATACAGAATGCTATGCAGAAAGGCTTTGAAGAACCTGAGGAGGCGTGCATTGTTGCATTTTCCCACCTAGCCTATATCCATAATTATATCACATGCCGTCCATCCAATCACATTTCTGCATGCCTGTACATTTCACATTGATTCTAAGCATACAAATAGATAGTTTTCCATCTGTCCCTTTATTTCCATTTTTAAGACTCTTGTATTATGTATGACATTAATTTATGAACACATTTATGGTTTTTCTTGCTATCCTACTTTTTGTTATGTAGTAATTGTCTGAGAACTTTATAATGGATGAGAAAAATTTCACCAATTTCTATACCTACAGGACATTAGCAGATATTTTGCTTCATGACTGTGCAGTATTCTTAATGATTAGGGTTTCTCTTAATTGAATGTGGCTCTCTTCATGTAGGCAAGTATGTAGTCTTTTTTTTTTTTTTTTTTTTAAGCCTACAGCACCCGGTATTCCCAGGCGGTCTCCCATCCAAGTACTAACCAGGCCCGACCCTGCTTAGCTTCCGAGATCAGACGAGATCGGGCGCATTCAGGGTGGTATGGCCGTAGACGGTATGTAGTCTTAAAAGAGGTAAATATAGTAGTTCTCTTCAAGCAGGAGGATAAAGATCTTGCAATCAAACAATTAAACTTCAAGAATATATTGCCAGGTATTATATAACTTAGAAAAGATAGTTTTATACATTTTATAAAGTACCATACCACTAAACAAAATATAAACTGCATTGATTGCTATTTATGAGAATTCATTTATGTACTTAAAGTTGACAAAATGTTTCATGTAACTCTATGTTTAAAGTCATAAAAATACAGTATGTGAAGCATGAGTCATCATTTTAAAATGCAAACTGCCCAGACCAACCTGGTGGCACAGGCTGAAATCTCACCCTTTAGGGTATATGAGCAGTAAGGAGATCAGAAGGTCAAGGGCAGACGTCACTACGTAGCAAGACTGGCAACAGCATGTATTACAGAAGACTTTCTCTCCTACATGTGGAAAATTGTTTATAACCTAGAAGAATTTGTAAAAACATGAAAACATTTCATTGAAGAACAATTATAAGCAAAAAATAAATGACAGAGAATTTAATGTTTTTAAAAGAACAATGTTTTAGAGGTATTACCTCGTGAGATTTTAAGATACACTACATAATTACAGTAATAAAAACTGTATGGTTTTGAACAAAAACAGACTTATATATTAATGTAACAAAATAGAAGCTCAAGTATGAGTGCAAAAATTACAAGAATTTAATAATTGGCAAAGATACCAAAAAGTGAAAAAATACACAGTTGAGAAAAGGTCCTCTTTAACAAGTGATTCTTGGAAAATGGCACAGCCACATGTAGAAGAGTGAAATTAGTCCCATATCTATTTTTGCTGAATAAATACCTACTGCACATATATAAAGGAACTCAAAATAAAAATCTGAAATGCAGATAGAAGAAACATAAGCGACACAAAACATGATACAGGAAGCAGAAATAAATCTACTTAGGTACCATCTACTCAGAAATTAAAGCAAAACATTAACAAATCTCATGAAACACAGCTCAGTACAGTAGAAGAAACAATCTACTGGGTAATGAGGAAGTTCACATATAGGAAAGACTCTTTGTAACCTAATTATCTGATATGGAATTAATATTCAGACTATAAGAAAAATTTTTAAAAATGAAAACAAACTCAAAGAATCAAGAAAACAAACAACCTAATTAAAAATATAGATATAAAGAGATGGTACTCCAAAGAAGAAATGAACAATGATAAAAAAACAATACCTAAAAGTATTCAACAACTGATGAAAATGTAAGTATATCTACTTTGAGATTTCATCTTACCTCAGTGAGAATGAACAAGATCAAGAAAACAACTGACAAACACTGCTGGTGAGGATATAGCCAAGGGTGAGCTGAGCACTTATTCACTGTTGGTACAATTGCAAATGTATGCAGCTGCTGTAGAAAACAGTGTGGAGAATTCTCAAAAGTTCAAAAGAAGATCTACCGTGTGACCCTGCTATCTTACTCCTTAACAAATGCCCAAGGGAATGGAGAACCCCCCTTACATATTACGCAGTGATATTCACTGTTACTTTATTCATATAACAACTAGAAAAAAAGAATGCTAAACATCCTTCAAGTATCAAATTGACAGTGAAAATGTGATTCAAATACCAAGTGAAACTCTATTCAGCTATAAAAAAACAATAAAATTATGAATGATTATGTAAATGAATGAGACAATAAAATACACTGAGTGTGATTACCAAAGCCCAGGAATACAAATTGTTACATATTCTCTCTTATTTGTGGAACCCAGGTCTATATTTTTATATATGAATATGTAGCCTGGAATATCTTCAAAGACCAAGAAGTAAAAAGGGACCATGGCTTTCTTTTTTTGTGGGGGTGGGGAGGGAGAAGGAAAGATCTTTTGTGCAAGAACTAGTAGGACACAGGGAGTATGAAAGAGGAAATAGTATTACCTATACCTCAGAGTGACCAATAACCATCTTATTGGACTGAAGGCCTATTCAATAAGAGGAAACTCATTCCTGATACTTTCACAACTATGCAATGATTATTGCTGGTGGTTCACAAGACCTCTACTATTACCATTTACAAAACCAGTATAATTTATAACTGTGAAATATTAATCCTTATACCCATAGATAGGTGTATCTCTCATCCCTCATCAAGGGAATATCTAAGAACAGGAGAAGACTTCTATAGAAACTTATACAATTTTTCAAATGCAGAGATAATATGCGACTCCCAACCTCAATTGGTACATCTGAAATACAACTAATGTAAACCCCAATACTCAAGAACCATTGTAGAAGTCAAATCAGAAAGATTATACGAGCCAGAGAACCAGAGCTTTTTCTGAGAGAGTGTTTTCAATATATGAGAGGGAGGTAATGCCTGTGAAATCTCAACAGTTTTCTGACCTAAACAAGACCTGACTAATAATAGTAATGAAGGAAACCTCAACCGCACAATAAAACATATGGATAATTAATAGCTGCTTAGAGAATAAGCAGTCTTTTCCAGTGATGAAGTTCTTTATAGGTTTTCCAATTCCAAGTGGTCATTCAAAAACACATGCACATATGAGCAACACTAAATGGACTAGCAGGACACACAGACAGACAGACAGAAGATATCATGAATTGAGAGAAATGTGTGGGTTCATGTGACGATATGGAGAGTGAAATGGGAAGTTTGAAATAATGTAAATTTAGTACTCATGTACTAAATTTCTCCCAAAATAAAACAATTAAAAATATATGCAAAGTTTACCAGCAGTATTTTGAAGAGATTTATAAATTAAAAGTAAGATAGTAAACTATTTTGAATTAGGATCATAACAAACATGAAATAATAAGGCTAATCACAATAGAAGGGAAAGTATAAATCAAGACTATCACTTTCAGCTATCCTGTAAAATAGTAGTGGCAGTTTAAATGAGAAGGCTCTGATAAACTGATATATTAGAATGGCTGCTTAGTAGTTGGTGGAATTGTTTGAGAAGGATTAGGAAGTCTATCATTGTAAGGAGGCATGGTGTTAAAGTGGGATTTTAGGTTTGAAGAGACCACTGAATAGCTAATTAATGTCTCTCTGCCTCATGTTGCAGATAAGGATGTTAGTAAGCATCGAGGTATTGTTCCAGCACCATGCCTACCTGCCTCCGGCCATAATCCTGCTATGATGATCAGAGACTCACCTTTTAAAACTGGAAGCCCAGAATAAATTCTTTTTCTATAAGGTATCTTCATCCTAGTGTCTCTTCAAGAGAAAATAATAATAATAATAATAATAATAATAATAATAATAATAATAACAAAGACAATAGCTTTTATGAAGATATTTGGCTACAGGTGGCATACAAGAGGAATGTCCCCAAAATAAAATAAGTAAGTATGATTCAAAACTTTTCCCCAGTTTTCTGCACAGTTTGGGAATCTGCTAGTCTCAGGGCCAGGAAACAATTGTGGAAATATGAGAAAGGTAACCCAAAAAAAGATTGTGACAGATGATGAAAAGAATGAAACTAAAGGGAAGTAAATCTCATAGCATCTTTGCAAGGCACATTGAAGGGTCTACTGCTGTGGCCGATGTGACAGAAGCTCTGAAAAGTGTTCTTTAGTCATAATGATAGCAAGCAGAAACAAAAGCCTAGAACTGTTGAAGTTACCCTATCCCAAAAACAAATATTACAGATTCCAGAATGGTTTGCCATTGATGTCTAAAATACCGCCAGAATAAATGCTGTCCTGCCTTTTTCTTAGTTTTCATTTAAAAAAAAAAAAAAAAAAAAAACTCCAGAGCATTTAAATGGGCCAACAAAGCATCTCAATAGTCTTAGAAACCAGAAGTAATAGTCTAGATTTTAGAATAATAAAACTGCATAAAACTCAAGAAATAGAGACACAAACGAGATTACAAGAGAGAACATTATGAGAAAAAATCTTAAACTATTGATAAGGTAAATTATAAAACATACAGTATTGTTACAGGAAGAGAGAATAATGACACAAAATCTCTGCTGAAACTTCTAAAAATGAAAATAAGTATATAAAATGAAAAACCAAATCAAAGGTATTAAGGAGGTTAAAAGGAATTTGAATTTTAAATTTTCAGCATGAAGTACAGTAGAATGCAAATGTTGTCAGAGGCCAGAGCATCAGTGACCTGTGGGACTAAATTCATATTCTCATGACACAGTTCAAAAGTATCACAAATTCAATAAACTAAATGGTTGATGCCAAGTTGTATCCTTGTAGCATCTGTGAGTTCAGTAAACAGTGTACTTCTCTTAAAACAGCAAGAGAGTCTGTGTCCTTGACTTCCTCATTTCCGTTGTCCATCCCTTCTGGGATCCCTATGTCCTCCTTCCATCTTCATCTTGGTTTACTGTTGTTATATTTTTAATAATATCCTAAAGTCATTTTCTATACTATAAAGAAATAAATTAACAAATTCCAGAGGATAAGAAGATGTCTGGGAAGGCAATATTCCAGAATTACAGGAACCAAAATGAAGAAATATATCATATTAATGAAATCCCAGCAGTAATAACTGGAGACAGAAGAGATATTTGAATATATATAACTCTATATTTGACAAAAGTTTATATTTTATGTTCACAAGTGTTTGCACTTATATGTATGTGTGTTTATATGTGTGTGTATGTGTGTGTGTGTGTGTGTGTTTATAACCACAGACATATATGTTGCCCATAGAGTCTAGAAGGCTGCAAAATATCCTCTGGAATTAGACTTTTAGAGAGCTTTGAGCCATTGAGCTGAAGGTTTACTATATAAATATAAATTATGATACAAAACATTCTTAAAAAGTGCCAAGAGCAGACTTAATACAGCACAAACTAAATGCAAAAACAAACCTAATCCTATACTTTCTAAACTGTCTCAAAAGATGATAAAATTATTTATTTACAAAATAAAAACATTATCACCAGCTTACAGAATTAAAGAAATATTAATTAAATTAGACACACAGAAAGAGCATGTTATGAGACAGAATTTTGGAAACTGACTGCAGCAAAAAAGATCAAAAGCTAAAATACTTCATGTGTTCAATTTAATTTATATGAAAGATAATTAGGAAGTTTAAAGATAATAATGATAAATGAATATTGTTTGTTTTAATATGGAGTAATAATATCTTTTTGAAACTGTACAACAAATAGAAGTTTTTTCCTGTAAGTTCTTACATTCAAAATAAAGTGGAAAACTGTAAACTACAAGAAAAAACTCCAAGATTATCCTTTCTTCAGTTGAGGGGCATCTAGGTTGTTTCCAGTTTCTGGTTATTACAAATAATTGTGCTATGAATATAGTGGCGCAAGTGTCCTTGGGGTATGGTGGAGTATTCTTCGCTATAAGCCCAGGAGTTGTATAGCTGGGTTTTTAGATATATCAATTCCAAATTTTCTCAGATACCACAATATTGATTTCCAAACTAGTTGTACAAATTTGCACTCCCACCAGCAAGGGAGGTGTGTTCCCTTTGTTCCACACTCTTACTAGCATGAGCTGTCACTTGTTTTTTCTTTTCTTCTTCTTTTTTTAATCTTAGCCATTCTGACAAGTATAAGATGTAGCATATTTACACAACGGAGTATTAATCAGTTGTTATGACAATGAGATTTTCTAGCAAAGGCATAGTCCTAGAAAGGGGCATCCTTAGTGAGTAGCCAAGACCCAGAATGACAAGCATAGTATGTATTCTCTTTTAAGTGGATATTAGCCATAGAGTCAAGAATAGTCACACATCAATCCACCAATGCAAAGAAGCTAAGTTGCAAATAGAGCTCAAGGTGGGACACATAAATCCCACTTTGAAGTATAAATGAAATAGATAGCTAGAAAATGGGGGGAGAGCAGGATGAAGGGTAGGAATGGAAGCAGGATAGATCAGGTGGAGGCTGAGGATAGAGGGAGAGAGACAATTGGAATCTGGAATCATCTTTAGAAAGAGCTAGAAACATAGTGTAATAGAAACTCCCAGAAATCTATGAGGATTACTGTAGCTAAGAAGTCTAGCAATAGTGGATATGGAGCCTGAACTGGGTATAACATATAACCAGGCAAGACTTCCAATACAGGGAATGGGACATCTACCCAACCACAAAACCTTCAACCTACAATTTGTCCTCTCTCCAAAATGTACTGTGGAAAAGATGGCACAGAAATGGTAGGAGTAGCTAACTAATGAATGGTCAAATTTGAGACTCATGCCATAAGAGGGAGCCCATCTCTCACACTGCTTGGAGGGCCAGGATGTAGGACTGGATATCTCATAGACCTTGCGTAGACCCAAAGATGAATTGGGGAAAAGGTCAGTGAAATGATTCCTAATAATATTCTGCTATATTCATAAGTTTGTGCATAGCCCAATTATATCTGGGAAGCTTCACCAAGCAATTAATGAAAATAGATGCATAGACCAACAGCAAAACATTAGGCAGAGCTTGGGGAAACCTATAGACAAGGGGAATGAAGGATGGAGGAGCCAGAGGTGTCAAGGACAACACAAGAACACCACAGAATCAACTAACCTGAGTTCATAGCAGCTCACAGAAACTGAACTTATATCCAAGGAACCTACAGGGGACTGACGTAGTCTGTCTACAAATGTTACAGTTGTGTAGTTTGGTCTTGTAGGACTTAGGAGAACAGTGAGAACATGGACTACCTCTGACTCTGTGGCCATTGTGACTTTGCGACCCATTCTTCCTACTGAATTGTCTTGCCAGCCTTAATAGAAAAGGAGGTTCCTAGTCTTTCAACTTGATATGCTATGTATGGTTAGTGGATATCCATGAGAGGCCTGCCCTTTTCTGAAGGAAAGTGAAGGAAGAGTGGATGGGAATAGGGGAATAAGAGAAGTGGGAGGGAAAGAGACTGGTAGGAGAAGAGGAAGAGAAACCTGCAGTCTGGATGTAAATTTAATTAATTAACTAATTAATTAATGAATGAAAGAAAATAAAAAGGTCACAAACATGCACACTTATACATACACACAGGGATTCAAAGTTAATGTCCTAATACAAATGTAGAACTATATGCAAAAAATGTAACCATAGAATTTTACAATAATCTTTTTTATTAATCATTTTATTCATTTACATCTCAAATGGTATCCTCCTTTCTGGTTACCCTTCCACCACATGCCCTATCACTATCCCCTCTCTCCCCTCTCCTTTGTCTCTCTGAGGGTGCACCTTCACCCACTTACCCACTCCCACCTCACTGCTCTAGAATCCCTCTGTGCTGGGGCATCAAACTGGACCAAGGGACTCTCCTCCCATTGATGTCAGATAAGTCCATCATCTGCTATGTATGTATCTGGAGCCATGAATCTCTCCACATATACTCTTTGGTTAGTTGCTTAGTCTTTGGGAACGCTTGGTGGTCCAGTTAATTGATATTGTTCTTCCTGTGGGTTTGCAATCCCCTTCAGCATCTTCAGTACTTTTCCTAGCTTTTCCACTGGGCTCTCAGGGTTCAGTTCAATGGTTGGCTGTGAGTATCTGCATCTGTAATGGTGCTGGTAGAACCTCTCAGGGAACATCCATACTAAGCTCCTGTCAGCAAGCACTTCTTGGCATCAGCAATAGTGTGGGAGTTTGGTGTCTGCAGATGCAATGGATCCCTAGGTGAGGAGGTTTCTGAATGGCCTTTCTTTAGTCTCTGTTCAATTTTTTGTCTCTGTATTTGTTTTGGAGATGAACTTTTCTGGGTTAAAATTTTTGAGATAGGTGGGTGGCCCCATCCCTCAACTAGGGGTCATGCCTATCTACTAGAGGTGCTCCCTATAGCTTCTATCTCTCCTTTCTTGCTTCTTTCAGCTAAAGTCATATCTGTTGAGGCCTGGGAGGCTCTTACTTCTCAAGCCTCTGGGACTTTCTAGTGGCTACCTCCAGTTCCTCATCCCCTACTGCTACATTTACTTTGATTTCCTGAACTTCTGTATTTCTTTCATTTCGAATACCTAATCCTGAACCACCTTTTACCTGTCCCCTCCTCTTTCCCTCCCAAGTCTCTCCCACCCTCTTCCTCCTGTGATTATTTTTTTCCCCTTTCTAAGTAAGACTGAAGCATCCATACTTTAGTCTTCCTTGTTCTTAAGTTCCATATAGTTTGTGGGCTATAAGTGAGTACATACCATGTGTGTTCTTTTGTGTCTGGGTTACCTCGCTGAGGATGATATTTTCTAGTTCGACCTATTAGCCTGAGAATTTTATGAAATCATTGTTTTTAATAACTAAGTAGTACTCCATTGTGTAAATATGCCACATTTTATGTATCCATTCTTCTGTTGAGGGACGCATGGGTTGTTTCCACCTTCTGGCTATTATAAATATTGGAGCATGTGTTCTTGTTATATGTTGTAGCATCTTTGAGGTATATGCACACTAGTGGTATAGCTGGGTCTTGAGGCAAAACTATTTACAATTTTTTGCGGAACCACCAGATTGATTTCCAAAGTGGATTTACCAGCTTGTAGTTACAACAGCAATGGAGGAGTGTTACTCTTTCTCTACATCATTGCTGTCACTCTAACCAAGCAAGTAAAGGTCTATATGACAAGAACTTCAAATCTCTGATGAAAGAAATCAAAGAAGTATTGATAAGATAGGAAGACCTCCCATGCTCATGGATTGGCAGAATTAACATAGTAAAAATGGCCATCTTACCAAAAGCAATCTATAGATTCAATGCAATCCCCATCAAATTTCCAACTCAATTCTTCACAGAGATAGAAAGAACAATTCTCAAATTCATCTGTAATAACAAAAATCCCAGGGTGGGGAAAACTATTCTCAATAATAAAGGAACTTCTGGAGGAATCATCATCCCTCACCTCAAGCAGTACTACAGAAAGATAGTGATAAAAACAACATGGTATTGGTACAGAGACAGACAAGTCAATCAATGGAATAGAATCAAAGACCCAGAAATAAACTCACACACCTATGGTCACTTGCTATTTGATAAAGAAGCCAAAACCATCCAGTAAAAAAAGATAGCATTTTCAACCAATGGTGCTGGTTCAACTGGTGGTCAGCATGAAGAAGAATGCACACCAATCCATTCTTATCTTCTTGTACAAAGCTCAAGTCCAAACGAATCAAGGAATTCCACATAAAACCAGCTATGCTGATTCTAATAGAAGAGAAAGTGGGGAAGAGCCTTGAATAACAGATTCAAATTGCAAAATTTCCTGTCCAATAATCTTTCAAGAGTAGAAAAGTAAGGGCAAAGTAAAAAGAACACATTTTACATACAGAAAAAACAAGAAAATTATATATCTAAACACAGTCAGATTAACAAGTGTAGGAACTCAATATTACATCAAACTGTATTACTAAAAAATTAATTCAACAGAAAATAAAATATTTTAAGTTAAAAATATAGATAGAATATTTATAGTTGAGTTAAAGCACTATAATAAAACACATATTTTAAAAATAGATATAATTTAAATACTGTATATTTATCAAAGTAAAAGTTTAGAAAGATATGTCACAAAACCCTAGTCAAACAAAATTTAAAAGGCTATAACAATAGATATAGTAAATCTTTAAGTAAAAATCTAAGTTAACTAAGGCAAGGAAATAGTAGATGAAATGAAGATATGGTTAATTTATCACAGAGATATAGCAGCCCTGCATGTGTATAATATACATAATCTGGAAGTTGAAAGTAGAAGAAAAAACAGAATAGCTGGGGAGAGTAGGGGCAGACAGGAGGAATAGCTGGGGAGAGTAGGGGCAGACAGGAGGAATAGCTGGGGAGAGTAGGGGGCAGACAGGAGGAATAGCTGGGGA
>JADRCC010229612.1:0-11944 GCA_019843855.1 Hylomyscus alleni
CACACAGACAGCACACCCTCACACAGACAGCACACCCTCACACAGACTCCTCCCATTCCTCCATCTGCTTCTCCTTTGTGAAGGATATCACCCCCAACCTTACAAATCAAGTCAATGCAGGATGAGGCACATCTTGTCCCACTGAGGCCAGTCAAGAAGGCCCAGTTAGGGGAAAAGGATCCAGAAGCAGGCAACAGATTCAGGGACAACCCTCACTCCAGTTATTAGGGAACCCACAAAAAGACTAAAATTCCCTTCTACTACAAATGTGCAAAGGACCTTGGTTCAGCCCCTGCTTGCTCTTTGGTTGGTGGTTCATTCTCTGGGATCTCCCAAGGGTTAGATCACAGTTTTTGTCTTCCCGTGGAGTCCCTGCTTTCTTCAGGTACCTCAATTCACCCTCCAATTCTTCCACAAGACTTTCCAAGATCCATTTAATGTTTAGCTATGGGTGTCTGTATCTTTTTCCATTGGCTGCTGGGTGGAGCCTCTTAGAGGACAGTTATGCTAGACTCCTGTCTGCAAACATAATAGAGTATTATTAGTAATGACAGTGATTGGTTCTTGCCCATGAGACTGGTCTCAATTTGGGCTAGTCATTGGTTGGACATTACCTCCCTTATTTATTTTTGTTTCTGAATATCTTGTAGGCAGACATATTTTGGGTCTAAGGTTTTGTGTGTATAGGTGTCCTTATTCTTCTACTGGAGTCGTGCAAGGCTACAGGAAGTTGCTACTTCAAGATCCATATTTCCACTACTAGGAATCTCAGGAGTCTCATTATAGGCACACTGGGGCCTCCCTCCATTCCAGGTCTATGGAACATCTTGAAAATTGCCTCCTCCCCCTTCCAACACACTTCTAATTTCCATTATCCATCTCCTGCTCTCCTTACAATGGATCACACCCCAGAAGCCCTGTTTGCCTCTCAATCCCCTCTGATATCAATTTTATTTCTCCTTCTAAGTGAGATTCGAACAACCTTACTTGTGCCTTCCTTCTGGTTTACCATCTTTGTGTGAGTGGAGTGTAGTGGCTATCCTATACTTTATGGCTACTATCCACTTATCAGTGAGTGCATATCCTGCATGTGATTCTGGTACTGACATTCAGGATATTTTCTAGTTCCTATTCATTTTCCTGAAAAATTCATGATGTTCTTGTTTTTAATAGCTGAATAGTATTCCATTGTATAAATGAACCATATTTTCTTTATCTGTTCTTCAGTTGAGGGACATTTAACTTGTTTCCATTTTCTTGCCATTATGAATAAAACTGCTATGAACTCAGGTGAGCAAATTTCCTTGAGTATTTTTTGGGTATATGCTCAGGACTTGTATGGCTGGGTGTTGAAGTAGAATTACTCCCAATTTTGTAAGAAACAACAAATTGATCTTCAGAGTGGCTGTACAAGTGTATACTCCCACAGCAAATGTAATAGTGTTCCCTCTGTTCCATTTCCTTGTCAGCATGTGCTGTTGCTTGAGTTTTGATTTCAGTCATTTTTCCGTGTTTATCTTAGAGTCTTTTTGATTTGCATTTCTCTGAAGACTAAGGAACTTGAATATTTCTTGAAGTGTTTCTTGGCCATTGGTCATTCCTTTCTTGAGAATTCTCTACTTAGCTGTGATATTTGATATTCCTATTTTGAGAATTCACTGGTTAGCAATGTACTCCATTTTTAACTGGGTTATTTGTGTTGTCTGTGTCAAATTTCTTGAGTTCTTTATTTTTTATTTTATTTTTTATTTATTTACATTTCAAATGTGATTCCCTTTTAGGTAACCCCATATCCCATGCTCCTTCCTCCTGCTTCTATGACTGTTTTCCCCCAACCACCCACCTATTCTCTCCCTCTTCCCCACCCTGGCATTCCCCTACACTGTGGTATCAAGCCTTCACAGGTCCAAGGTCCTCACTGCCCACTGATGTCCTACAAGACCATCTTCTGCTACATATGCAGCTGGAGCCATGGGTCCTTCCATGTATACTCTTTGGTTGGTGGTTTAGACCCTGGGAGTGATGGAGTATCTGATTGGTGGATATTGATTTTCTTCTTATGAGTTGCAAACTCCGTCAGCTCCTTCAGTCCTTTTTCGAACTCCTCCATTGGGGACCCTGAGTGCATTCTAATGATTAGCTGCAAACATCCACCTCTGTATTTGTCAGGCTCTAGCAGAGTCTCTCAAGAGACAGCTGTATCAGGCTCCTGTCAACAAGTACTTCTTGGCATCCACAATAGTGTCTGGGTTTGCTGTCTGTATATGGGATGGATCCCTAGGTGGGGCAGTCTCTGGATGGCCTTTCATTCCATCTCTGCTCCACACTTTGTATCCATATTTCTGCACTTGAGTATTTTGTTTCCACTTCTATGAAAGACTGAAACATCAACACTTTGGCCTTCCATCTTCTTGAGCTTAATGTGGTATGTGAATTGTATTTTGAGTATTCTGAGCTTTGGGGCTCATATGCACTTATCAGTGAGTATATACCATGTGTGTTCTTTTGTGACTGGGTTATCATACTCAGGGTGATATTGTTCTGATTTCATCTCTATATTTTGGGTATTAGCCCTCTGTCAGATATAAGGTTAATGAAGAATTTTTTTCCCAATCTGTAGGCTATTCTTTTGTCCCATTAATGGTGTCCTAAACTTAAAGAAACTATTGAATTTGATAATGTCCTATTTATTTATTGTTGATCTTAGTTCCTTAGTCATTAGTATTCTCTTCAAGAATTTATGTCCTGAATCAATGAGTTGAAGGCTATTCCTTACTTTCTGTTCTATTAGATTTAGTATATCTGATTTTACATTGAGATTTTTGATCCACTTGAACTTGAGATATTCCCAGTGTGATGAATATGGATCTATTTGCATTCTTCTATATGGAAATATCTGGTTAGATCAGCACATTTTCTGAAGATATTTTCCTTTTTCCATTGAATAGTTTTGATAGTTTTGTCATCTTTGTAAAAAAATCAAGTGTGTATAGGTAAGTAAGTTTATTTCTGGGTCTCAATTTTAATCATCAAGGGTTTGAAGTACTTGTGATACAGGTTTTTCTCTTGCTTGATTAGAGGTACACCAAGATATTTTGTATTATTTGTGACTATTGTAAAAAAAATATTGTCCTTTTAAATTCTTTCTCAACCTGTTCATCATTCATATAAGGGAGGGTTACTGATTTCATTGAGTTGATTTTGTATCTAGCCACTTTGCTGAAAGTATTTATCAAAGGTAGTAGTCCTCTGGTAGAAATGCTGGGGTTACTTATGTTTATTGTCATATTATCAACGAATAGAGATACTTTGACTTCTTCCTTTTCTATTTGTATCCCCTTGATTTACTTTAGTTGTTTTAATGCTCTAGCTAAAAATTCAGGTACAATATTAAAAATATAGGGAGACAATGAACAACCTTGATTTATTCCTGATTTTAATGGCATTTCTTAAATTTTCTCTCCACTTAATTTGAGGCAGACTATTAGCTTGCCACATGTATTGTTTTTAGGTATGTGTCTTGTATTCCTGATCTCCCTGAGAGTTTTACCATGAAGACATGTTGGATGTGTTCAATATCAAAGGACTTAATCATGACTTTTTTTTCTTTCAGTTTGTTTATGTGGTAGACTGTGCTGATGGATTTTCATATATGGAGTCACCCCTGTATCACTGAGATGAAGCCTACTTGATCATGGTGGGGGATGTTTTTGATGTGCTTCTGGATTTCTGTTGAGAACATTTTACTGAGTAATTTGGCATCAATGTCTATAAGAAAAATTGGTCTTAAATTCTCTTTGTTGAGTCTTTGTGTGGTGTAGGTATCAGAGTGACTGTGGCCTCATAGAATGAGTTTGGCAATGATACTTCTGATTCTATTTTATGTAATGTTTTGAGAAGTATTGGTATTACTTCTTTGAAGTTCTGATAGAATTCTGTGCTAAAACCGAATAGTCCTGTGCTTTTTTAGGTTGGGAGTGCTTTAATGGCAGCTTCTATTTCCTTATGGGTTATGAGACTATTTACATAGTTTATCTAACCTTGATTTATATTTATTAAGTGGTATATTTTTAGAAAATAATCCATTTTATGTCAATTTTCAAATTTTAAGGAGTACAGGATTTTGAAGTAAGTAATTCTTTGAATTCCCTCATTGTCTGTTGTTATATCTCCCTTTTCACTTATTATTTTGTTAATTTGGGTAATATCTTTGTGTCTTTTAGTTAGTTTGAATACAAATTTGTCTATCTGTTGAATTTTTCAAAGAATTATCTCTTGGTTTCACTGATTATTTGTATTGTCCTCTTTTTTCCAATTGATTAATTTCAACCATGAGTTTGATTATTTCTTACCTTTTACTTCTTTTGAAAGTTTCCTTTTCTTTCTAGAGCTTTCAGATATACTTTTATGAAAACAGTCACTAGTATGAACTTGTTTCTCCAATTTCTTTATGAGAAATTATAAATGAATTTTATGAATTTGTGTTATGAATTTTCTTCTTACCCCTACTTTCATTGTGTCCCATATGTTTGGGTATGTTGTGCGCTCATTTTCACTGTATTCTTGGAAGTCTTAATTTCTTTTTTTATTTCTTCCCTAACCCATATTAAATAGAGAATTGTTCAGTGTCCATGAATACATGAGTTTTCTGTTGTTTCTTTTGTTGTTGAAATGTAGCTTCAATCCATGGTGATCTAATGAGATGATTGAGGTTATTTCAATATTCTTATGTATTTTAAAGGCTTTCTTTATGACTGATTATATGTTTGTTTGTTTGTTTTGAGTATGAATTGTCATTTCCTATCACCTATGATTAATTTTAGCTTAAATTCTATTATATAAAATAATATACTTGCTACTAAAGCTTGTTTCTTGGGTCATTTTTCATAATGTCCCAAATTTCCTGGATGTTTGTGTCATGAAATTTTAATATTTTCATTTTCTTTGACTGATGTATCACTTTCTTCTATGGTATCTGGTATGCCTGAGATTTTTTCTCTCATCTCTTATATTCTGTTGTAAATGTTTATATTTATATTTTCTGTTGTCTTTGCTAGGATTTCTATTTTCAATATTTCCTCAGTTTGTGTTTTCCTTTTTACTTCTATTTCTGTTTTCAAGTATTCCACAGTTTTACTCATATTCTTAATCTGTTGATTGTATTTCTCTGTATTTCTTTATAATTACTAACTTCCTCTTTTAATACCTGCACCTGTATGAATGGATTTTCCTGTATTTCTTTAAGAGATTTATTCATTTTCTCTTTAAAGGTCTCTATCATCTTTATACACTTGTCTTCTTATGCTTCAGTTTCCTTAGGATATGTAGGGGGTTGCTAAAGCAGGACAGCTGGTCTTTGGTGGTACAATATTACCCTGTGTCCTATTATTTTCTTAGTAGTTTGTGTTTTTGTTGTGTCCTTGAATATCTTTTCCCTCAGTTATTGTTGGCTGGATTATCCTGATGACAGCATTACTTCTCAGGAAAGTAGAGTGTCAAGGATCAGCCTCAGCTTGGAGAGTGGTTCTGGGAAGAAGTGGTTGTTAAGAGTGGTGAAAATATATGGAAGAGGTCATAAAAGAATTATCCTCCAAACAAGAAGAAAATAGGGATGCTATTTATCAGGCATTGACTGGTACAATGGCATTTGTACCCTAAGGCACAATCAAGGATATCAAAAGAAAATTTGATGGTGCGCTCAAACCTTCCTCTTACTTCCTGGAGGAAGTTACTCTCTTCTGGGTCCCAAACCTCAGCCTTGGTAGACACCCCTGTTATATTCAGTACAGCTTTCCAGACAGCTTTCTACTCCAGCCAGCTCTCTTGCTTGAAAAATGTATTAAAAATCTCCCCAGAGAGTTCAGTCACTCATTTCTTTCAAACCAAATGTCCAGTCTCATTTATATATCAATTCAATTCAGGTTCTGCTATGGTAATTTCATTCTTTTTTCTTTTTTCTTAACATTGCAAATCAACTGCCTTTGTAAGCACAAACAATAACCTTATCTGGGTTGGATCTTGTCCTGAGATCACTACTCCTGCATCTCGCAATCTCTTTCCTTAATATCTTTGAGACAAGTTGGCTCATAGAGCAGTTGCTTCTCTTTTTCTAGTTCCATGAAGTTCCTTATACAATTCATACTGCATTCTTATATTTTACATAGATGAGAAATTATATATTTTTCAACTTATGTTTTTAGAGTTCCTTTCCACAGACTTAAGGGCTTTGTCAAAGCTCGCATCATTCACCATTTTTCTGAGACATTAGGCACACACTCACATTCCAGACTCATGCTGTCTCTGATTATCATGTATTCATTAATTTTGGCAGGGAGGACCTTCCCTGATAACCGTGGCAGGGAGAATATTTCCTTAAGGAGAAACGTATGCAAACAACCCTCATGCCCAGCAACTGTCAACACTCATGGAGGCCCACACCTTACTGGCTCTGCTTCAGGAGTGGGAACCCATGTCACACCATCACATTCACATGACCATACAGGATTTGGCAGCAAGGGGAGCTGTGGGAGAGACAGTGGAGTTCAGGGGACCTAACTATGCTGACTATATTTCAGACAGATCCCACTGGCAAAAGATTGTTGGGGCAAGGTTCTAATCAGGTAGTCCTTACTCTCCCTCCTTACTGCAATCCCATGCAGGCCCCCTTGGAGGTCCAGTAAGGATCCTCAGAACTTGACAGAAAGCCTAAACTCAGACAATGGAGGTCAGGGGACTGGGCACATTTCATCTCTGCAGCCTATGCTCCAGGTAGACCCAACTGGGAAGAGATTGGTGGGACAGGGTTCCAAGATGGTTATTCATGCAGAAGCCAGGTACTCTAGGGTTTCCACAAAGCTCTTGGTGACTGAAAGAAAAGCTCAGATAATGGAGGCCAGGGGGCCATGTACAGTGCACCTCTGTCCTTAGCTATAAGTTTTAAACAGAATATGACACAGTGTTTGTTAGAGATTCATTCCTTATGCCTAGTGTATCTATAAATTTAATTTTTGAGAATATCAACAGAAGGAAACTGTGGTGGTTAGTACTCATTGTCAACCTTAAAGGCTCCAGAATCATCATGGAAACAAACTTCTGGGTGTGTCTGTGAGGGAGTTTGAAAATAAGGTTTATTGAGATAGAAAACCCTTCCATAACTGTGGTTGGCATCATTCCATGAGATGTGATCCAGGTGCTTGCTATGCAAGTATGAGGACTCAAGTTTGATCCATAGCACATGTGTAAAAACCGCTATAAATCCCGGCCTGGGGAGACAAGAGATGAGCAGATTCTGCCATCTCACTAGCCAACCAGCCAGCCTTGCCTGATTGGAGAGTTTAGGTCAGTGAGAGAATATGTCTCAAAAATTCCAAGAGAACCTAAGAAACACAACTGACATTGAAGTCTAGCCCTCTCCGAACCCAACATACATATCACTTTTTAATGAGAAATTATAACCTTAAAGTATGTAAATTTGGCAGGCTTGAAATGTACTCGTTAAGCCCAGTCTAGTTCATCTTTTCAGCCTCTTCACTATTTCAAGCTGCTCAGTTAAAAAAAAAAAAGTCTCAATTCCAAGACATATTGTATTATGTATATATGCAAAATGAGTAATGTTAATACTTCGGGGAGCTTTTCCCCTGAGGCTGTTAATTTGATTTTGAGATGAATGAGGTAGATGAATATCTTTCATTATCAAAACCCCCTAGGAGGGTACTTTGATTTGCCTAGTAAATTGTGCATGTCTTGTTGATTTTCACTTTATGATGCCACTGAAGGATGTATTGGTTTCCTTGTCACAACTGAGAATGGAGAAAACATAAATTCCAAAGTGTCTGGCATTAAATTCCTCTTGCCTACATTCTCAGCAGCAAAAGGAGTCAAAATTTCACCCTGTACAGATCGCTAGAGTTGTTTTGCAAACCTGTTGTTTCAGAATATACACACACCAACTGGATATATTAGTAAGCAGAATTGGGGTTATTTATGCCAAACTATTTAAACTATCTTTCTGTCATACTACAGTTGCTAATTCTTACATTTCATAAACTATATTCCATTAAAAGTTTGCTTCTTTAAATTTTATTAACATATTAATTACACAAAACAATGTTTATCCATAAGATTTACATGTATTTATTCAATTGAGAGGGGCATGTACATAAAGATGAGAAGAAATCTTTTGCAAGTTGTGATTCTCCTTTCACACTGCAGATTAAGAGGATTGAGCTAGGATGTTAGGTTTAATGGTAAGAACATTTACTCACTAAGACCTAACCTTGACTCAGAAAATGAGTTTTAAATATGCTGTTTTCATGTATGTAAATAATATCATAACATAGTAACCCCAATTACCATCTGTTGATCTCTTTCCACTCCCACTGACCCAATGTTTTTCTGTTTTGTTGATTTGCTTTTGTTTTCTGTTTCTTTGTTTGTTTTGTTGCAGTTGGTCCCTCTCCTGTTTCTTATGTTTTAATTTTGAGTTAAATTAAGATTGGCTGCAAAAGCATGGCTGAATTATTATTTAAATTAGAGTATGTGATTTAGGAACAATTATGCTACTGAAGGAAAAGTCTCCTCTTCACCGAGTCCATGAAATGCCTACAGATGCTCAAGGAGGGTGCAGAGTTGAAATGCATGCTCCATAAGAGAAGGTGATTGTGCCCAACCTTGATAAGTCTGGGACACTGTGCTTGAGAGTTCAGGGGTAGAAGGTAGCACTGTAAGACCAGACATATAGGATGGTGAGTTTGCCAACTCCCAGAAAACCGGCAAGAATTGGAAAGAGCAGCTTTGAAATGTAACACCACAACTAGGCATAACTTCCCCAAATAAGTCAGAATAACCACCTAGAACCTTGGTTTTCTTACAACATCCTTCATAAGCATATGATGCTCTCAAGTTTCAGAATGATTTGGCTGCTTTTATCTCCTTTTATAAATCTTCTAGCTTTGTTTTGGCAGACTGGCCCTACAATTCATGTTTCGAAGGGAATATGCATTCTTCTTATTTACTCTGAAGGAATATTATCTTGCAGCCTTGCATCACACATCTTTTGCCTCCAAGGTAAATTTGGAGTCAGTGCTTATCTGCCATTACTGTTGTTTCATCCCAGCCCAGTTCCTCGCTTGAAATTTGGTGGATGGACAGTTGTCTACCAGTCGCAATCTAGGCTCTGGATTGATAACATTTGACACTTTCCCCACGTTTTCCATAGCAAGTCCAAATGAAAGCCATCAGCACACTGGGCTCAGACATTTGGAGACAAGGCATCTCAGATCAGTAGTTCCCAGTGTGGAACTCAGACTTGCAGTCATGGCCCATGTTGACCTTGCTAGAATCTCAAATGCCTGGAAAGAGGTTTATGCTTTCACAAGTCTGCACATGACTGTGGTTCAAAATATGCAGTAAAATTTGAATTCTAGAAATACCCTGTTTTATTTATTTTATCAACTGAGTCTGGATAGCTGTATTTAAACTGTATTCTCCACTCTTGAATCAATTAAGAAAAGCTATGGCGTGTCAAAAAACAAAGACTTGTTTAAACTAGACTAGAGGGACTGATTAGCAAGAACATGCTTGTATTTCAATTATCAGGACCTCAGTTTGATACTGAGAACACACAGAAAAGCCTGACACAGTGACATGAACTTTTAGTTATAGAGATAGTGACAGGTGGATCTCAAGAAGCTTGCTGATAAAAGTTCCTATTTAAAACTGAAAGTAGAAGGTATCTGAGAAATCTCACCCCAGGTTATCCTCTGACCTCCTTGTGTATATGCAGACACATATACACTCATATTGCATGTACATATTCCCCAAAACACACACACATACATACACATACATACATGAACAACATTCTATAGATTTTGATAAGAGTTTAATTTCACTCAATTATTGGTTTATTTTCTCATTTCTCAGGATTAGGTCTTCAAAGTCAGTGCTACAACATGTAACTACATGTAAATATTTTCACAGACATATAACTAAACAGGAAAATTAACATGGAATTATATGTAGGCATTTCAACAGAAGTAGAAACAAAAGGAGACATAAATATGTACTTATATGCAGTTATACAAATACAAATAGAAAGAAGTAATCTTTCAGTGTTAACCAGGCTGTATTTTGGGAAGGATAGCAGTCATCACTTTCAGCAGTATACCGAGAATAACCAGATGTCTCAGAAGAGCCTAGGCATTATCACCCATGCCCTACTTTACATAAGCCAAATTCTTTTCTGTTCACATGGAATTCCTCTCTGGCTTTATCTCCTCCCCTTTCCAATGTAGAGATCCTTGCTATCAGTTTTGGATCTTGCTATCAGCAGAGCAAACAATCTGATATTTACACCTTTATTCTCTATTTTTTTCTGGTGAATAAAGGCAAAGGTTCTTTTCCAGATGAAAGTCACATGTATCCACTGCAGAATTTAGTTTGTTTTGAAGTATCTTTTGTGAGAGGGTGTCATTTAAACCATGATGTAGTCTTTTGTGCTTGATTTTCTTCTTGAATAAATATACGTGAGATGTACAAAGTAATCAGGAGTGTTAGATATATGCACAGTAACATTCACTTCTTGTAATATTAACTTTAAGGCTAAGAAGACTAAAGAACACATTATCAAGATATTGTATGCTATTGATTAGAATGGCCTCTAATCTACTTGGTTCTCAGTATACTTAGGAATATATTTCATTAGTTAGTAATTTCATTATTTTGTTGGTTTATTTTTCCCAGAAAAAACATAGAAATTATTAGAAATAAGATTTTAAATAAAATGTTTTTATTAGTATATTGGCTCATTTTATCCTCCATTAATATAACACACATTAGTAACTATGTGACTGTTAAGCAGTATATTAGAATCTGGGTGACCAAAGATAAAAAGGTACTTTCTTTAGTTTTGTAAGCTTCAAATTATAAAACATTTGGTGTGAAGGCAGTTATGTAGCAGAATTTGTTAACATGGTAGAAACTATGAGACACAGTGGGGAAAAAATTTTAAAAGCCTTATAATACTCCCGGGAAGAATCAGTGGAAATATCAGGGCCTAGCTGGTGAAGAATTTAACCTGGGGCATATCTTAATGAAGCAGGATAAGAAGAATGATTTTGGAATAAGATGGAGTGGCTTCCAAGCCTGACTGATAAGAGTCCACTCAGCCAGGGAGATTTAGTCTATCTTAGAATGTGCATAAATTTGTCAGTATTCATGTATATATGTGATTGCCAGAAGAGGGAGGGCATTGAATCTGGATTTCTAGACAGTAGTAGTAAGCCACCCACTGAAGCAGTAACAAATGAAGTTGACCCCTGAACTATTTCTCATGACCAGAATTATTGAGCTACGTGAAAACTTAATATTTATAGATGCTTTCTAGGAGCAGGGGTACCAAGCAGCCTGCTTGGTAAAAATGGTGTAGACACATATTTTCTCATTTCTCCTTTGCCTAAGGATTCATGAGCACAATCGTTTGAATTGTCAGTGAAACAATGTAGAATCACCTAGTATGGGACCCTCAATTAGGGAATTTCCAACTCCTGTGGCCACTATTATTGGACAATGTTCTTATTGCTTAATTGACTTTAGTAGAGACAGCCTGGAAGCAGGCACCATCATTCTTGGTCTTCAGGCTTTGTACTATATAAAAGTAAACAAGAGTCATTCTAAGAATCCATGTATTTATTACTGTGAATGTGACCAGTTACTTCAGGGTATTGTTCCTGTGACTTCCTTAATAGACCATGAGCTAAAATAAGCTCTTTCTTTATTAAGTTGCATTTCATCAGAGTATCTTAGCATCACAACAGTAAGGAATCAAAGTCAATGAGCTAGAGGCCATAGGTCATTGCACAGGAAAATATTTACAAAATGCCTACAATTTTTCTTGACCCATGCCTTTTAGCAGGTAGAACTTATATAGCATTCTTTTTTTTTT
>JADRCC010229615.1:0-19557 GCA_019843855.1 Hylomyscus alleni
TTTTTTGAGACGGGTTTCTCTGTATAGCCTTGGCTGTCCTGGAACTCACTCTGTAGACCAGGCTGGCCTCCAACTCAGAAATCCGCCTGCCTCTGCCTCCCAAGTGCTGGGATTAAAGGCGTGCCCCACCACCACCCGGCCTAGGAACTTTTAAGAATCACCTGGCATTGTCCCTGGCTGTGAGGCTAGGATATGTGGGTGGCTAAGGGTGGGAGAACTTGCCCTGGGGAAAGAATGGTACTAGGCGGGGAGTTTGCACTACTCAGTTACAGGTTACAGGTTGGATTTTTTTTTCTTTCTAAGACAGTATCTCAGTATAGCCCCTAGCTAGCCTTGAACTTCATGTAGCCAAGGATGACCTTGAGTTTGTGATCTTCATGCCTTCACCTCCCACATGCTGTGGTTATAGGCCTGCACGCCTGAACAAGTTGATGGAGTACTGAGGATCTGACTCGGCTTCATGCATTCTACCAACAGAATGCCAGCCCCACAGACTGGACTTTTGAAGAGATTTTTAGCTTATTACTTTGGGCCTGGAGTCTCCTCACTTCACCAACCTTGGCATCTATTCATCACCATCTGGTTCCCTCATCAGTGACCCCTGTGTTGTCACATGCTTTCCCCTTAAGCTGGACCAAGTACAAACACAACTGGACAATCCCAGGGACGGGTCCAAGGCAGTAATGCAACTGGAGGGCCACAAAAGGAAATGTCATGGGGGTGGGACACACAAGTGGTAGGAAGCCACTACAGTGACAGTCACGGGGACACTCTCAGAGAAACTGATTTCAAAAACAGCAAAATGAAAAACATGTAGTACACACCGTGTTTGGCAGGGTTCTAGAGGGTTAACAGAATGTAGTATGTGTTAGGGTGTATACATGTGTGTGCTCATTCATACATGTAGGGGTTGAAGGTTGATGTCAATCAAGTGTCTTCCCCTATTGTTTGTCACTGTATATATTGAAGCAGGGTCTCAACTATACCATGAGCTCATTGAATCAGCTAGACTGGCTAGCCAGCTTGCTCCAGGATCTCCCTTTCCCACCTCGGGAGCACTGGATTATAGATGGGCTATTGGAACTGCCTGTCAGGCATTAGGTGCATGCTGGGGACCAAACATCTGGTCCCCGTGCTGCACAGCACTTGCTTTGCCACTGAAATCCCTCCCCAGCCTGGGGATTGGTTTTCTTTTATGTGTTTAGGTGTTTTGCTGGCTTGTTATCGATGCATCACAAGTATGCAGCACCTGAAGAGGCAGCATTGCATGCACTGGAATTAGAACTGCAGGTAGTGTGACCCACCATGCAGGTGCTGGGAATCAAACCAGGAATGTACTAGTTTCCAATGTTTCCAAAAACAAATGCTCTTAATCACTGCTGCATCTCTCAAGCCTCATGAATTTCTAAAATATATTTCCAAGAGTTTATGAATAACAAATATAAGTGTTACTTTTATAATACTAAAAGCCACTGAGACAGAATTGGGCTGGGTGTGATGAAGCACACCTGAAATCCCTGTACTCAGGAGACAGAGGCAGAGGGTTAACCTAAGTTCAAAACCAACCTGAGCTATATAGTAAGTTCCATAATTCCAGGCTAGCCAGATCCATGCTAAGGTTCTGTCTCTAAATAAATACATAAATTTAAAAAATTAAAAAGCAAACAGACATTCATAAAACCAGGAATGTGCCAGTCTCTGAGGGACATTCCAAAGGTGTCCCAGAAGCTGCCCGTCTGGCTGCAGACTAGTGGACAAGCCCTGCGGACTTAATTTCTATAGTTTGCTTTCTACTCAAGTATTTTCAATTCTAGCCACTGACAACTCAATGTATTTACAGGTGTATATGAACACATCTGCTGGGGAAATCATACAATGACAGGGACTGCCTGCAGTAGGCCGGGATGGAGACATCTCAGAAGCCCGAAGCAATTTCTTGTAGAAAAAGGATGGCGTCTAGGACCCTGAGAAGCAGGAGACACATCCCTCCAGGGGACCTGCCATCTGAAATAAAGGAATGCCTGCAGTAGGCCTGGATGGAGAGATCTCAGTAGCCCGAGGCAGCTCCTTGTAAAAAACAGTTGTTCCCATTTCTCCTAACCTTAGCCCTGGACAATGGCTGTATAGATTTCATTTGTGTGTGACTGTTTTTCAGTTGGCCTTGTGTGCATAATTATTCTATTATATCTGACTTTCTTACTTCTTTCTCCTTCTGCTCTAGTGAATTCTGTGAAACTAGATGTTCCTTGATGTAATGATTCTTAAACAATTAAAAAATTGAGGCATGGGGCACAACACAACACAGTCCAAATGGCCCAGGTGCATGCTGTGTGTTCTCATCTTGAAAACAATGTAATAACTGCACAATGGTAGTTCCAGATTAATGCTTGACTTCCAAAGAAAGTATGAAGAAATTATTAGAAAATGAAATAGAGCCAACATAAGGACCCCAAGAAAGGAAATAATTATTGAAGTTATGAAATAAGTTACACAATATTTGAGAGTGGTTCTTGGATAACCAAGTATAGAATATGTAAAATCTTTTATTAGTGAAACTAAGTCAAAACACTGGGACTCTTAGGAGAGTCAATGTGTGCAATGTACAGAAGCAAAAGCTAGCAGAACTATTGATTTAGGGTTAACTTGATTCTTTCTGGCCAGTGCCTGGCAGCTTTGCCCGTGTCATTTATCAATAGAGCTTCACAAGAACATGCAAGTAGCTGGATATTAGAGCTCTGAGCTCTGAAGTATAAGAAGTTAAAGTTAAGTAATGATAAGTTTGCAATTATTATTATGTTGGCTATAGATCTGGAATTAGGGAAGCTTGAAACTTTGGGGAACAATTATAACTCTTGATTCTTTGTGGGATGTGATTATTTTTTTAAATTTGATTTGGCAATGATTATACAATGTCTTTTTTCTTTAATCTGCTTTTGAGTATCAATAAAGGACTGGGACAAGAAAAAGGCTAGAGAGCATGTAGAGAACGAATGTAGAGAGCAAATAGTGAGCATGTAGAGAGCGAGCGAATGAAGAGTGAAAGAGAAAGCACAAGAAGAGCATGTGAAGAGAGTGAAGAGAGAATGTGAAGAGTGAGGTGTGTATGGAGAGTGTGTGTGTGACTGAAAGGAGAGTGCATGTGGTGTGTGTGAGAGTGAAAGGGGAACGCAGAGGTGTGTGTGTGTGAGAGTGTGAGAGTTCAAGAAAAGAAAAGTACACAAGAGGAAAGCAGAGTGAATAGAAGAATGCAGAGTGTGTGCAGCCTCAAGCTTCGAGCGAATGCGCAAGAGACAAAGAACAGAATGAGAGAGAAAAGAGAGAAACTTTAAACCTTGAAAAATTGCCTGTCAGCTTGTACCCAGAAAGTAGTCTGTGTATATTTATTAAGCACCTTTCAGATATCCCTGCTTCCAGTTGAGAACTCCGATCCTGTGTCGAGGCTGGACCCCAGCACACATCTACATGCATACGCACACACATCTGTATACAGATGTCCATCAACTGGGGAGCACAGATGGAGTCAACCCTTAGTATCCACAGGGCATCAGTTCTAGATCCCTGATGACATAAAAAGATATGTTTGCAGAAAACCTACGTGTACCTCCTCCTGGAGACTTTGAATTGTTTCTACATTTCTTAGAATACCTAATACTATGAAAACACTACTTAAATAGTTGTAAAACAGTTTGCTTAGGGAACAATGGCACGGCAGAGTTGTATAGATAGATCCAGGACAGGTGCAGCTTTGTGGATTTGGATTCATAGCTGGTAGGATCCTGGGTGTTACCTGCAGATCTTAGAGCCAGGCACATCCTTTGCATGGGACTCAATGCCTTTCATGGAAACATATCGTCTTAGCCATTCCTCTGCAGGCGAGCATCAATCTACAATCCAACTGGAAGAACTAATTTTTGAGGTGTTACAACCAAGGAATGAACACGAAATACTAACTCCAGTCTTTTGTTGTTTGTAGATCAAATTTGTGGTGGGAGTTGGAAACATGAAGGGCACACTGGCCACAAACCCCACACCACAGCACCTATAAACTTAAATGTGTCATAACTGTAAAACATGAAAGAGGTGAAGAGGTACTTACTCTCTGTTGGTTCTTTAACTATCCAATCCTTCTGAGTGCAGAAATCAAAGAGAGGGAGAAGGACTGTTAAAAGCAGCGGGCAGTCACCCCCTCAGTACTGTGCCATTTGGCACTGGGTAGTAGACCTATGTGTCACAGTTGCCCAGGCATGTCCCACCCACAGGGTTCCCAGAGTTCTTTCACCCATGTCCCAGTTAGGGGTTCACTGAAGCTAACAGTTGTTTCTGTTTTGTGCCACCTGCTTCAAATACCTTCATGTGATGGTAAATACTATCAGCTTGATACAATCTAAAATCACCTAGGAGGTATGCCTCTAGGTATGCCTGTGAAGTTGGCCATGGTGGCACATGCTCTTAATCCATCCCAGCATTCAGGAAGCAGAGTCAGGAGGTTTTCTGAGAACTGGACGACATCATGGTCTACATAGTTCCAGGCCAGCCGAGGCTGGGATGCCCCCAACCGGGGGTGGGGGTGGGGGTGGGGGTGGGGTCGTTGAAGCACAAGCTGAGTGCCAACAAGCATCACTGCTTCCTGACTGTAGGTGCATGCTCCTGCTGTGTTCCTCGTGGACTCATACTGTAAACCGTAATTAAAACCTCTCCTTGAGTTGCTTTTGTCAGGTATTTAGTCATACACATGGGCTCTTCCTGACATCGTTAGTGGGTACTAAGCATCCTGGGAAGGATTCTGACCCACCTGTCCCCGTGGGCTGGACACTCCCCAAAGCCTGCACTCGGACCAAAGGCTCTTTCAAAGCTTCCCTCAGCTTCAGGGTTCCACTCTGTCATCGAGTTTCACCCAAGACAGATAAGCAGTCTAGAACCAGGCAGAGCTTTAAGCATATTTTTTTCTAGAAACTTCTCTCATACCGTAGCCTCAGATTTCATGAGTTCCCCCAGTGGTTACATGCCATTAGTCCATATAGCTGCTAGCTCAGATGGCACCTTATTTGGCCCTTGCCAGCCTGGAATTTAGATCAAGTACAAGCACGTCTGTTACTTATGAGGGGAGGCTTAAGCTTGAGGCCCTCTCCCTGACTCTGCCCCCAGACACCTGATCATGCAGGTAATCGGGACTGCACCTGGTGGTCTTAAGAGACGATGATGTAGCCACCAACACCTTCCTAGGACTGTGAACTGAAACAAGGCCTCAGAATGAGGAAGCTGGGCTCTGGACTCTGGGGGCCCAAAATATACTGCTCAAGGGTGAGTTTGGATTAGTGAATTGAAGCAGCAGGCAGCCTAGGCACAGGAAATGTTCCAAGGCTCCCAGCCCTGAGTCTTTCCGAAAGGGTCACGTCATCTTTAACACACCCACCCCCTGAAGGACCAGAACCAGGAAGATCCCCAAGAGCTGAGAATGCTCTTAAAGGTCATGGATATGGGAAACCACTTTCTGGTGTGCCCCTGCCCTCTTTGAGGAAGGGAGGTACCAAAGACTCCACTTTCTCTGGCCCCACCCACCTGGTCATCCACAGAGGCCTCCATTAGTGCTCAACAGGAAGGGGGAGAGAGGGTCCCCAAAAGTCTCCGTGAGTCCAGAGCCTGAAGCTGCTCAGACCTCAGAAGGCCCCAGAGAAGCAGCAGCTTCCATATCCTATCCCACTATCCCAACTCCTCAGCTTTTTTAGGGGACCCCAAATCCATACCCCAAATGAGGGGACCCAAAAATGTACAGGTACTTGAATTGGAACCTCGCTTGGTAAAAGCAATGGTTTATGCTGTTAGTAAAGCACCTGAAGTGGGCATCTTAAGTTTATAAGGTGTGTGTGTACATGGTGTTGAGTGGCACTTTTATGGTGTGGGCAATTTGTAGCGTGGATGACTTGTGGTGTATTTGGCGTAGGTGAGATATGGTGGTGGCATGGCTGTGTGCTATGTGGTTTGTGTGATGTGTGTAGTGTTTAGAGACTGAGTATGTAGTGTGTAGATGTATGTGTAGCATGGTATGTGGTGTGGAATGTGTGATGTGGTACATGTGGTATAAGAAGCATGTAGAGTGTGATGCAGTATATGTGGTGCATGGTGTGGCATGGTGTATGTGGGGTGTGGCATGTAAGATGTGGAATGCGTGGCGTGTGGTGCTGGGGAGTTATGTGTGATGTATGGTATATGTGTTGTGTGTGCAGTGGGTAGTTGTATGTGTGGTGTAGGCGGGGTATATGTATGTGTATGTGCAGTGGAGAGTATGCAGTGGGGTTATGTGTGGTACCTGGTATATGTGGTGTGCATGGCATGACATATGTGGGGTGTGGGGCTGAGTGCTGAGGTATGTGCTGTACATATGCCAACCTATGGCAGCTGGCAGCAGGATAGAATAATCATGAGCCTACCAGTGATGTCAGGACACCTGGGAAGCAACTGCAGTGTAAGGTCAGACAGTGCAGAGGCTCCAATCCCCTGCACCTGGCTGGGTATGCCAGGCCCTCAGTGCTGGGCTTGAGAAAGGCAGTGCCTGATCCTGCTGCTGTTCCTGGCACTGAAAGGGAGTTCCGGCAAGCTCTAGGCTGTAGGCAGCCTGACCTTCCCTTCAGCCATGCTTGGGGCAGCTCTTGTGTCTCCTGAGGCTTCCTGCCCTGGTCATCTCACTTAGGTATGCAGAACAGGGTATCTGAACTGCCTCATACCCTGGGGAAACTCATCCAACCCAGCTGTCATGGAAGTCCTAGGTAGGAACAGCCCTGGGTAGGAACAGGAGTGGGTAGACTAGTCCAGAGTACAAGTCCTGCTGTCTATCTGACCTCTGATCAACCCTTGGGGGGGGTGAGGCTCCCCCCAGATAGCTCAGAGTTACCAACAGAGCCAGAGTGGGCACCAGGACACACACCAAGGAACTGAAGAGTCCCTGTTCACCTTCTATTTAAGTCTCGTATTCTAAAAACAGCTTGCTAGGCCTTTAATCAGCCAGCCCCAAGCCACTTATAGCAATCATAAAAACATCTGTTTTCGGAGAAACCCAGGTCAAGGCTTCCAACTTGCCCTGCCCTGCCCTGTCCCGGGCATGTAGTTAGGCTAGGAGAGCCAACTGCGGTCTCACCTGGGACAGCTGCCTTTGCCTCCTCAGCAGACCTCAGAGACAGACCTCGAACATACAGTTTTTTGTAGAAAACTTACAGGGCGTTTAGTTCAAAGCCACACGGCCTCTGCTTCAGATAAGATTGTCTGCCAACTCAGATCTACCCTGCAACCTGCTCAAGGGATAGCAGAGGCCCCTGCAGGTTCACGCCACCAAAGTCCACTGGGCCAGAGCCAGCAAGGCACATCACCAAGTTTGCTGTGTCTTTCCCTAAGCTGCCTTGTCTCTGTGGAGGACAGGACAGAAAAGGAAGGCCCAGATGTGGTCTAATGTGGAAAACATGACAGGAGAAAAGGCGGCAAAGCAGAGGATTTGGTCCCACATCTGCTCAAGACACAGACTCATTGCGTGTGTGTGTGTGTGTGTGTGTGTCTGTAGATGCATGCAAAGGCCTGAGGCTATCAAGAATCATAGAGACAGGGTCTGTCAATCAAACCCAGAGCACCCTAAATGGCTAGTCTTGCCAGGCAGCATGCTCTGGGGATCCAATCTCCACTTTCTACAGTTGGAATTACAGGTAGGTCACCAAGCCTACCTAGCACTTAGGTGGGGGTCTGGGGATGAGAACCCCAGTCCTGACACTCCCACAGCAATCACTGAACCCCAGCCCGTGCTTGATCCACTCTGAAGGGCTGGGAAAGGAATTTACTGTTCCCACTTCAGTTTCCACTCACACTCTGCACATTTCTGGTCTCCCTCAGTCACCAGCCACGGTCCCGCAGTCCCTGGCTTCTAGTGTTCCCTTGGGTTACTAAGAAGTCTGAAGAGCACATTTCCTGTCTCTCATGGTACCTACCTCTCAGCAGTGCTGAGGTAGGCTGTTGCCAGCAAGGGTAGATGCAGGTCGTGTAAGTCCAGCCTCAGAGGCCTGGCAAGAGTGAGTTAGGTTTTATTTTGCTACTGCCCATGCTGGTGGCTTCCTGTAGCTATCTTTGGAGAAGCTAATCTTCCTGTCTCATTCCTAGGCTCCCCATCGCCTTAGCAAACAACTCCCTGCTTCAGATTCCCCCGTGTTTTTGTGCATTTAACAATGAATTCTGGGGGCTGGTGAGATGGCTCAGTGGGTAAGAGCACCGACTGCTCTTCGGAAGGTCATGAGTTCAAATCCCAGCAACCACATGGTGGCTCACAACCACCCGTAATGAGATCTGACTCCCTCTTCTGGAGTGTCTGAAGACAGCTACAGTGTACTTACATATAATAAATAAATAAATAAATAAATAAATAAATAAATAAATAAAAAACAATGAATTCTGGGCTCAGCGGGTAAGAGCACTGACTGCTCTTCTGAAGGTCTTGAGTTCAAATTCCAGCAACCACATGGTGGCTCACAACTATCCATAATGAGATCTGACTCCCTCTTCTGGTGTGTCTATATAATAATAAATAAATCTTTAAAAACAAAAAACAAAAAACAATGAATTCTTACCTTCTTAAGGCAGGCCCCAGTCATTCACCCCCTCCCACACCGGATGATCTGTGCCTGTGAAAGAAAGCCTTGCTAATAGTACCAGGGACCTGAAAACTCCCCCTACTACCACCCTAAATGTGATGGCTTGCCCCTTAGAGACGTGGGATTTTTCCATCAGCTGCCCGAGACAGCTGGGCAGTTGAGAGCACAAGCTTCTCTTGCAGAGATACTAAGCTCAGGCCTCAGCATCTACACTAGGTGATATACAACCATGTGGGACTCTGGCTTCAGGACATCTCTTCTGCCCCTTTATACACTCACATATGTGTACACACGCACAAAGAAATGATCCACCTTAAAATACGTAACTGAAGAACAAGCAGGTGTCTACATGAAGGCTTGGTCCACAGCACCAAGCACAAGATCAGGACCACCGGGCACAGTGACACACACCAGGAGACCCAGAAACTTGAGGAAGGGTGCTGAAGCTCAGGTATCCAGCGGCAGCAGCCTGGGCAACCAGAGTAAGACCCCAACTCAAAAAAGGCGATCAGTCTCATGTATTCACTGATGACATGTCATGCATGGTATGTAGGTCCACAGCAACCTCTGTCCACCCCACCCCCAGCCTCCCCAGGGTCTCCAGCTGCCAATGGCATGCTGCATTCACAGCAGACAACACAGGTCCCCGGGGAACCTAGAGCTAATTTAACAAAACACACAGCACTTTCAAGTCCTCCGTAGCTTCGATAATTAAAAAGCAATTTTAAGATAAACCAGATTTGAAATCAACTCTATCCCTCACCTCTGTATAAAGGCAAAACCCACAGGGAAAGATGGGGGCGCCAGGTATTTCTGGATAAAGAATGGTTTCCGTAAACTACCATCTTTCGAGAGTACAGGTCCTTAGGTGGTATTCTCCAGCATAGGGAGAAAGCCTCGTCCTTATGGATTTTACGTCTTATGTATTTATTTATGCTGTGACTGGGACCTTGTTCATGTGACTTATACATTCTACCACTGGATGTATCCCGATTCCTATTTTAAAATTCTAAGACAGAGTCTTGCTAAGTTGCCCAGGCTGGTCTTGAATCCCCGCCTCCTCCCGCCCCCCTCCCAACCCAGGTTAGTAAACCGTGGCCTCATCTGGCTCTCTGCTGTCCTGTAGGTCCAATTTCCTAACATACAACAATGCCCATGCTACACCTATGGCTGCTTCTACGGCACAGCAGCCCTACAAGCTTAGAAGACCTAACACCTGTACCTTTATGGCAAGATGCTAGATGACCCCTGCGGTAGCCCTAGCAACAGCTTCACACAGTTGACAGTTTATTCCTGGATCTATGGGGCTGAAAGCACAGACAGCGGAACCTCAGGTACAGCTAAGAAGCAGTGAGTGGTAAGGGCAGAGCAAGGGGACAGCTGTGGACACTCAGGCCCCTCAACTCACCTGTGGCCTGGCAGAAGAGGTAGAAGGTCCCCAGAGCCTGCACTTGCTGTGCCTGGTCACTCAGGAAGGGTGGCAGCAAGGTGACCTGCTTACTGTTGTTGGGCCCTGAGGCCAAGGCCGGCCAAGGGCTTCTGGGAGAAGATGAGTCAGGGCCCAGACAGGATAGAGAAGAGCCAGGAGGAGGGAAGGACTTAGGAGATGAGGCTGTGAGACAGAGGACAGAAAAGAAGGCACTGAGGGAGAAGTCTTCAGAACCATTCCCATGACGGAGAAGGTAAAGCAAGAAACTATAGACACATGGGATGAGAACAGACAATATCCCAAGACCAACCCCCTAGCCAAGGCCATCAGAGGGACTGGAGGCCCACACAGCCTCCACTAAGGCAAAGGCTGGCCCAGTCAACAATAAAGCTTCTGGTTTATTTGGGTACTTTTCAAATGTGTACAGTTCCAAGTAGAAAAATAAAAACAAAGTAAATCTTATAAAACACGAATGTTTACATCGAATGGTAGCTCATGTCATGCTGAAGATGAGTGTCTACACGGCACAGGGAACCCAGAGTTCGTCACCCTCTACATGGAATGAGTGTTCCACACACGGTAAGTGAGAAACAAATGTTAGAATCGTACCACCCATTAAGATCCTGAAAGACACTGGCAGGTGTCAGGCTGTGGCAGCGGCTGCCCACACCGGACTTTGCGGTCACCGTCCGAGGCTGGGAGCCCAACTACCCAACCCATTTCTGTCTTTCGTGGACAGTCAAGGTGGAAGTCCAAGGGCAGTGGTGAGAGATGGAAGCAAGGAGAGACAGGATGTGATTGATCCTCATGAAGACGCCACCACTCAGGGCAGGAGGCACCGAGAAGCAGCAGGGCCACGGAGTATACACCCTCCTCCCCTCGTGGGACCAGCTCAATCGCCACCCGAAGCCACTGGGCCACCTGCCCTCACTTCAAAACCCACCTTGTAGATGTATGGCAGGAAAAAGAGGAAAAAAAAAGTTCAAAAAGAAAATCCTTCAAAATGAGTAAGATTAAAAACTAAAAACAAAAACCCCACTAAAATGAAAGAATGAGCGAGCTCGAGAGACAGTTTTAGGCCTACATTCCTAACAGCAGGAAAGGATGAATTTAGCAAAAATAAGTCTATCCCTGAGAATCTTAAGCAACATAGCCATATTTTATATCTCAATATATAACAAAAAAATCTAAAATGTCCCTCTTCTCATGAATATTAAAACATCTCCTCTACTAATTAAAAAAAAAAAAAATGACCTAAGATGTCAACACAATAGAAGCAAAAATCCTAAAAAAAAAAAAAAAAGTCTGTGCCATCTGGACAGCAGGAGGTAAGTTACCAATCTGATAAACTAAAAGGTCATTTCCAATCTGGAATTAAATTATCTCTGAATGGCTGCTAGGAGAAGCGGAAGAGGAAGGGGTGGTTCTTCTCAGCCCATGGAAGTGGCCATCTCTTCCCCAAGGACACAAAGGGTTCAGGTGCATAAGCGCTCCAACAACTGCAGGACTTGAGATTGGAATAGATACTTGCTTCCCAAAAGGACAAAGGGAATGAGTCACAGGCTCAACCCAAGAGAGAAAGAGACAAAGGACTGAGGCTAGCACACAGCGACAAGACTCGGCTACTGAATGGGCTCAACACAACACTCTCCACGAAGACAGAGGGGCACGGGCTGGGACACGCTGGCCTCAGTCCCCATCAGCATCTGAATCTGCAAACTTCAGTTCACACTTGACATCAAACGGCTTGTCCCGGGCAGAGAGTTCATCGATCCGTTGTGAGTCTTCTCGATCCGTGGGGACTTTGCTGGTGATGGTGTCCTGCTCCGTTTCATAGCCGGTATCCAGGGCTGGCTTGGGCTGGTCACCGTTCTGCTGTGAGAAGCTCCCGGGCTCGACCAGCGTCTCCTTCACACTCTGCTCCAGGTCAGAGAAGTCTGACTTGGGCGTTTTCTTTCCAAGTAGCAGAGCTGAGCGGAATTTTAAGCACTGTCCGGGCAGGTAGCCCTTGTAGCAGTTGTAGGAGAAGAGGCAGAGGAAGAGGACAAAGATGAAGAGAAGGAGAGACATGAGCAGGCGGTTGTCACTGGACTTGAGGTACACCGTCTTCTCCGGGTGTAGCTGGGGGACCGTGTTGATGACCATCTTTGGTTCACAAGACGTGCCAGTGGAGGAGGACTTGGGAGGTAGGGTGGCGGCCCTGGGGGAGGTTGCCCACAGAGCCGGAGTAGGGGGAGAGGACCCCTGGGTAGATGCCACTGGCATTTTGGATGTGATCCTACTACCTTCTGTCTGAGCAGCCTGTGAGGTAGGTGATGGGGGGGTCCGAGGTACCATCTTCACTTCCAGGATGTGCTTGGCGAGCAGTTGGGAGACCGTTTTATTCCTCACCCTTTCCTCTGACAGGCACTGGTACACGCCGCTGTCTCCGTCCGACAGGTTGAAGATGAGAAGGTGCTTCCTGCCCACCAAGCCGTACTTGGGACTCTCAGCCTTCAACTCGCCATTCTGGAACTTCCACACCACCCGGGCCAGGTTGGACTTTTGGAAACATTTGAGTTCTGCTGTGCCACCATGCTTGAAAAAATGCTGATGGGAACTTTCTTTACTCTTATCTGGAACATCAAAATAAATGTGCTCACCGTCAACAACTCTGTCTGATCGCTCGACTGCTTTCAAAAACAGGTTAATACCCACAGGACGGCATGAGACTTCCACCCACAGGATGGCAGGTGGATTCTTCGGAACCAAGGCAAAGACACCCGTAACCCTAAAGCAGCCGCTCCCTACTCCCCATCCCCAAACAATGAAGGAACTGGTGACAGCTCTGAGAAACTCTGTTCTCACCCTGGCCCTGGAGAAAACTCTGCAGGCTGATGGGCTGGGCATTCCTCAGCTCTCTCACCTACAGTGGCACCCAGTCAGCTGACAAACACTTCTGCTAATGGCTGAAGCGGGTCAGCTAGCCACCAGGGACCCTCTTCTTACACGTCCCTTGCTCTGATGTGGCTGGTCAGAGAAAGGGGCACAGGGCTAGGAAGTGCTGGGAAAGGCAGACTAGAATCCTGGCAAGATTCTATCCCTACCTCTGGTCACAGCCATTTCCTGACAGCCAGTCATCAGCAGGGGGAGCCCCAAGAGGACACCAGAACTAACCACAACTATGTCTTTTGTCTGAAATACGGGAGATAGAAAACGCTTTGGGTTTGGAAATATTTGCATATATAAAATGAGACAACTATCTTTGGAAGGGGACAGAAGTCTACACATGAAATTTGTATGACATTTACACATATAGCTTGAAGGCAATCTGATGCCATTTTCTGTGTGCGAGAGTGTATTTATATAGAAAGAGGCCAGAAGTCTACTGAGCGTCATCCTCAGTAGCAGTTACCCCTCTTTGTCATTTTCTGTGACAGGCTCTCTCACTTGTCTGGTACTTGCCAAGTCGGCTAGGCTGTGTAAAACCAGCAAGCTCCAGGGATTCACCTGCCTCACTCTCCTTGGGGCTAGGATCACAAGCATGAACCGCCAATGTACAGCTGTTACATGGGTTCTGGGGATTGAACTCAGATCCTACCAACTGAACCATCTCCCAAGCATTAAGGTACTACTTTCTAGGGTAAGATTTTCTCCTTGAAGCATGACACTGTTCTACACTGCTCCTCAGGATTGTTTTTAGGTTAGGGCTATCTGGCCATACCCAAGGACTCCTTCCTTCTCATTCCTAGCAGGCTTGGGTTTTGTCTACAGGGCTCAGCTAAGCAGAACAGAGGAGCTTGGTGTGGGCCACAGCGTGTTTTCCAGTGAACCGATACACCCTGTGTGGCTTTGAGCCCTCTTTCTGTAACCAAAGGGACAGAGAAAGATCACAGGTCCACCACCAGGAGAGGTCAAAGGTCTGCTGTGTGACACTTGACTTCTGTTTGGAGGAGAAAGGAAGACAGATTGCACAAGAACACCATGGAACTGACACCCGAGGAATGTTGCAACCCAAAGGTGGAAGCAAAGGAGATCCACTCACCCAGGCACGAGGAGGTGTCGCCGTTCATGTCCTGAATCCAGCCCCTAAAAGACAGCAGGCACATTACTCTCTAGCTTGTGCACTGGGCACAGGCACACAGCCCCATCCATATGCATACCCGCTGGAGGCCTCTTCCTGGTGCAAGGTAACGCAGGCCTTGATGGCTGGGTTCCAGGCGCAGTAGGGGTCCCGTGCTAGCACACAATCTTCACAGCTACCGTGCTTTCTGCAGAAGGCCAGGGGAGCTTGGACCACTCCTGAGTTGGAGCCAGCGTAGACAAATTTCCTCCCCTATGCATGAGAGACAGACGGCAGGTATAAGGGGGATGCAGGCACTGGGGGAGGGCTGCTAGCTTCTTCAGCAGCTCCTGGAAGACAGTGCAGTCAAACACTGCAGGGAGGAAAGGGCTCCCTGACTCAGAATAGGCCACAAGGCCTGACCACCAAAACCTAAACCGGATGAATTTTCATGGTCACCTTGACATGCTTTCAGGGCAGAGAACTGCAGCTAAGGAATTGCCTACATCAGATTGGCCTGTGAACAGGTCCATAGGGGCATTTTCTTATTGCTAAGCAATTAGAGTAGGTGCAGCCCACAGTGGGAGACGCCACCCCTGATAGTCCTGGATAGTAGCTAAGCAGAAGCCAGAGGGCAATTTCCTCCAAGGTCTCTGCTTCAGTTCCTGCCCTGGCTTCCCTCAACGGCTACAACCTGGAAGTGTGAGCCGAAATAAATGTTTTCCTCCCCAAGCTGCTTTTGGTCAGAGTGGTTTATCATAGTGACACAAAAGCACACGAAGACACAAATCTTATATGGAAATAAATGCAGGGTGTCCCGTGTCCCAGGAGGATTCAAACGCCAGCCAAGGAATCACAGGGCCTGGGATCTGATGCCACCTTTCTGTATCTGGGGCTGGACCTACGGCTGAGCGCACTGTACTCCCAACGCAGCTTCTCTTCCAAAAAAGGACGATTCTGTTCCTGTTTCTGCCTGATTGAAATGTGTCCTCCTGGAAGACGGAGGGAGCTCACAAGACTTAAAGTAAAGGAAATTTAGGAAGCCTGAAGAGTTATAAGATTCACAAGTCCCAGCTCCCTCAAAGTTATATAAGTAGTACACAATTGTAGTCAAGAGGAGACTCTGCCCTGCCGAGGTCCCTCTAGCTGTTCAGGGAGATCCATGGATGCAGCTGCCTCTGAGCCACCTAACGGGCATGCAGATCATTCCTCCTTCATCCTCTGTAGCTAACTAACTCCCCCAAAGCTCACTGGTTCATCGAGCTTGACTGGTCTATCCTTGGTGCCCTACCTGGGGTGAAAAGACTTTTATATGTATCTTTAAAAATTCTACATAACAACCCTCTCCAGCTGCTTCCCACTCCTAATTTGATACCCCCACTGCTCTCCTGGACTCTCTGTAGGAGACATAGCACTAGCTATGTATCCAGAGGGCACAACCTTTAAATGCCAGTCTGGTCTTGTGCTAGATAGTAGCTATCTGTGATAAGGACACATCCTTAGCACTCATCTCTGAATCTAGCCTGCCAATGTGACCACACCTGCCAACGTGACCACATCTGCCAACCTCATGCAAAGAACAAAGGAAGGCCATCAAACTTAACCCACCAAGAGACACCGCCATGTGCCTTCTACTTGCTTGCATCTGTGAGCAAAGGGCCGCAAAAATAAGCCATGGCACCTCCATGTAAGCACACAGAGCTTAGCACCTGCAAGGCTCTGACTTCCAGGACAGAAGTGTGCCACATCATTGGCTGCAGGCCAGGGACAGCATAGCATCTGTGCAGGCAGGAACCCAGCACATGGGTAAGTGAGACTGATGGACCCTTGGTATCTGCCGTGGCCAGCTACCTGAAGAGAACTGTATCGCAAACATGGGGTCCACAGATGTGCAGTCCACAGGGAAAGGTAACACCAAGCCGCAGAGTTCAACAGTGTCCCAGAGCCAGGCATCAGAGACAAGGGTAGAGGCAAGGAGCTAGCACTGGCTCCTGAAGCCAAAAGGATGACCCTAGACCCATCTGCTCAATAGTGTATAGCAGAGTCCTAGCAAGGGGAGGGGGCACTGTTAGCCAGCAGGCATGAAGCAGGGCAGGTGGCAGCTGATCCTCATCCAAGTTTTCCCTGGGTTCAGTGCTGCTCAAAGCTAGTCCTCAACACTTAGGAGGCTCACAAGCCCTTATAACTGTCATGTTAAGGAAAAGCTTACACACAGAGAGACCACCTTAGGAGAATCATACAGTGATGCCCAGGGTCACATAGCAGCATGCAGCATAGTCAGGATTTGGAGACAGCCCACATTCTGAAACCTCACTGTTCTATCCTAGGGTAAAATGTGGTGTCCACATCTTACCAAGGCCAGTGGACAAGGAACAACAAGTTCCAGCCAGTGAACCAAACTCTGCACCAGGGCCATTTCTACACACTCCACCACCTAATGGATGTTTATGCCTTGTTTTATTTTTTGCAGTGGGGTCTCACTTAGTTCAAGTTGACCTTGACTTTGCTATATGGCTAAGACTAGCCTTGAACTCCTTAGTTTCCTGCCTCCACGTTCTAAGGTCTGAACCAACCCAACCCACCCCACTCAGGGGCTTAAAAAATATTTAATCAATTTGTTTATTTATTTTTGAGACAGGGTCTCCCTACATAGTTCTGGCTGGCCTGGAACACACTATGTAGACCAGGATGGCCTTGAATTCACAAAGATCTACCTGCCTCTGCCTCCCGGAGTGCTGGGATCGAAGATGTGCACTACCACCATCTGGCTGGAGCTTTGTATGAAAATGTCAGGCGACATATAGCTTGGCTTTAAGGGCAGAGTTGGTTATCTACATATTTCCATGGCACGTGGGAGCCACAGGGCAGAGCTGAGCAGCCATGATTGAGGCCTCAGCAAAGTCCGCCCAATACACAGGACAGTGTGGCAGGAGCTTTAGAGGGTGACCTGTTATTTCTCCTTACAAATTAGCAAAAGTGTTGTCTCCCACCAGCACAATCTGCATTCTTTCAGGTTCAAGGCACAAAGACATCTTCTCAGGTTACTGACCTCCCAAAAGTGCCAGTACTTAGTCCATTCAGCCTCCCTGGCTCTCCCATGCCTCCTCAGATCCCATGGAAGAATGCTATTAAGAGTCCAAAGGCCAGCTCATCTGGGCCAGGAAGACCAGAGGCTGCCAAGCCTTGAGAGACCGTCCTATCCAGTCCTAGCCACAGAGAAGCTACTGAGGGAGACAAGAACCTGGGCCTGCCCCCCCCCCAGACCACATTACCTTCTTTGACGATAGCAGCAGAGTGAGGACCGGTTCAAAGTCCTGGAAGAGTCGGGTCTCCTCGACAACGTGTACCTCTTTTGAGAGGATGACAGCTTTATGCAGAGCTCCCCGGTCTGCAAAGTCAAAACACAGGTGAGTAAGGAGGCTGTACTGGCTGGTTTTGTGTGTCAACTTGACACAGGCTGGAGTTATCACAGAGAAGGGAGCTTCAGTTGGGGAAGTGCCTTCATGAGATCCAGCTGTGGGGCATTTTCTCAATTAGTGATCAAGGAGGTAGGGCCCCTGGTGGGTGGTGCTGGAAGTAACAGGGGCTGGAAGACTTCCCTGGGCTGGAAGTCTTGGGTTCTATAAGAGAGCAGGCTGAGCAAGCCAGGGGAAGCAAGCCAGTAAGGAACATCTCTCCATGGCCTCTGTGTCAGTTCCTGCTTCCTGACCTGCTTGAGTTCCAGTCCTGACTTCCTCTGGTGATCAACAGCCATGTGGAAGTAAGCTGAATAAACCCTTTCCTCCCCAACTTGCTTCTTGGTCATGATGTTTGTGCAGGAATAGAAACCCTGACTAAGACAGAGGCCCAAGAGGGAAATGCCATCCTGGTTAGTTTTAAGTGTCAACTTAGTATGACCTGGGACTGTCTGGAAAAAGCCTAAAACTGCCTAGATCCGTTTGACCTGCTGAAATGTCTGTGGAGGACTGTCCTGTCTGTTGACTGACGTGGGAAGACCTAACCCACTCTGGAAGGCACCCTGGACAATGTTAAGTGAAGAAAGCTAGCTAGCTAAGCACAGGCAACCCAGCAGGCAACCCATCAAGCGGACAGTACAGGTACATTCATTTCTCCCTGCTCTTGACTATAAATACGTTGTGCTAGCTGCTTAAGTTCCCGCCCTGACTTCCCTGAAATGATGGACGATATACCTTACGACATAAGCCAAATAAACCCTCTTCCCCGAGGTTGCTTCTGTCAGGGTGTTTTAGCACAGCAACAGAAAGGAAACTAGGAGAGACTCCAGTCTTGACGGCCACCACTCATACCCGTGCACAACTCAAGTCATCACCTCAGAAGAGGCCACCCCTGTGTGACCTCACCAACAAGGTCACACCCTGACATCTGAGTCACATTCTGTGTAAGGTGGCTGTTGCACTTCACTGGTCCTCCGGGGGAGGTTAGGGGCCCAGACAGGTAGTCAAGGGCAAAATGTTCAAGTCATACGGGAAGTTCTAAGGGCATCCCCTGGAGCTCTGGCAGCTGCCGCGTTCCAACTTTCCATCCCCATCCCAGAAGACTTATCCAAGACAAGTTGTGTCTCCAAAGGCAGCTCAAGGCAGGATGGAACCTGGCTCCCAGAAGGGGGCAGAGTCTCCCACTACCAATTAGGAACTACCAGGCCAGTCCCACTGGTCCCCTCACAACAAGGATTATTTAACTCCACTCCAGTCAAGTACGGGTTGGGACTTGCATTAGTAACCAGTGCCCCAGGTGCCTGATAGTGACAGAGACTCAGAATCCCAGGTGCTGCCATGCCTCAGAAATCCTCTTCTGCTGTCTGTCACCTTCCTGGCACTTGGAGATACCAGATCTCCCCACAAATGACTAAAGTGGATTTCCCAATCTTACCCAGGAACCCACCTGTGCTGATGAACATGACATCATAGAAGGTCCCATCCAGGGCCTGGGTCCTGTCTACCACTATCTGGGTGTAGTTTACATCTTTTTTGATCAGCTTGGGTCTGTTGTCTATCGGGGTCACTGAGTCGTCCATCAAAGGGTGGTCTTTTACAAACTGCAGCGTTTTGTCTGGGAGATTCAAGGAGCTGGTGTAGTTGGCTGCCCGGGCCTCACTGTCGATACACTGTGGGATAAAAGCATTGTGGTCACATGCCCACTTAGCTTCAACTGAGCACAGAAGAGAAGCCCTTTAGGGCCATGGTCACACTTCTCCAAAGAGTAACAGGGGCTGAGGTAGCCTCCCCAGAAACAAAGAGCTGTGCTTTTAAAGCCACAGGACATAATTGTCTTAGGATCAGTAGAGGAATTAGTAGTCAATGAAAACATTTTGCAAACTTCTCAAAAAGTACTCATTTCACAGCTTTTCTGTGAGAAGAAAGTACGCCAAAGAAAGCTTGTTAAATATGATCAGAGTCTCTCTCTCTCTCTCTCTCTCTCTCTCTCTCTCTCCCCCTCCTTTC
>JADRCC010229618.1:0-11562 GCA_019843855.1 Hylomyscus alleni
AAAAAAAAAAACAAAAAAAAAACCCAAAAAACAAACAAAACAAAAAACAAAAAACAGGACATCCTGTCAACAGGGCAACACATCTTCCATGGGTTGGTAGGAGAGAGTGGAAGAGGACCCACCCCCTACCCCAGCAAAGCTCTCCTCTCTCCAGACTTGATTTCGATCATGGCTGCCTCTGTGAATGTTGGTTTGGCTAGCAACCACCAGCCATCCACCTTTGCACTGATTAGGCAATTGTTTGTCTGTTTAGATATAGGCTCTATATGTGTGGGTGGTCATGGGCCAGACCTTTCCAGGGCTTTAGGCAGACTCACAGTTCTGAAGAAATTCAGATTTCCTGCAGGTGGGATCAGTGTCTCAGACCTAAGCCTGGAAAGGGAAAAGAAGGCCAGGGTAAAGAAGAGAGTGATGTAGTTTCGGTGCTACTTGGCAGTCAGAGGATAGTATGATTAGGGCTAAAGAGAGCTAGAGCCTTCAGATATCCAACAGAGAGAGCAAACTTAATGGCTCTACCAAACTGTGTGGGGCCTATAGGCTGGGGGCTGGTAAACTAAGCACTGAGGATTAGATGAGGTTGGAGGAGCAAGGGCCAGACCAGGGACTCCGAGTCTTGGTGCCTGCTAGGAGATTAGATATTTGGCCTTAGATAATAGAAGACACCTGCCAGCATATTTCACATTCCTTACTCCTTTTCACTTTGCAGTGGAGTATCTTCACCAGGTCCTCCTCTCCCTTCCCAAAGGGTGGCGACCTGCTTCCAGCTGCTCATCCCTCTGAAGTCTTCTTCCCTCTCCCCTCTGTCCTCTCTGGAGGAGGCAGGCCCCATTCATGAGGCCTCCTCCCTATGGGCAGGAAGCTTGTCGAGACATGTAAGAGCTTGCTGCTGGCTGAGAGCTGGGTGGAGAAGCGCTGCTGATCTACACATTTGCATGCCTGTCCTGCCCCCTGTATCTGCTTCTTCCCTAGCGCCATCTACAAAGGGCCACCTATTTGACATCTAATAAACACCTGTGGCATTGAATGAGCTGCTCATAAGTTGTGCTGTCTGTTGGTAGTGATAGGCCTTGCTGTATATCTGAATGCTTGACATGCTTCAAACACAGAGAGATCCTGTCCATGCATAGACTCATGGCTGAGGCATCCTGTTGTAGTTTGAGAAGGTATTCTATCTTAGACTGGAAAAAAAAAATGTTGTTCTCAAGCCATTGGCTCTCTGAAGCAGATCATTCCTTAAAGGCAGGAGAGCTTCCTAAAGCACACATGCTGCAATGGGTCCTCTCCCCGCTGGTGCCTCCACTCCGAATGGAAGTCATCAGCTGGTGACTTTTCTATGAGACACAGTGACATCATCAATAATAGTGTTATAGAGAAGAAATAAAAGCCATGTTAATTTCAAGGTCCATTAAAACCCCAGAGGCTTTTTTTTTTCCTTTTAAATCAATATTTCTTGGAACATAAAAGGGAAAAAAATTGGTAGTAGTCAAAATTCTATTTCAAACTTTTAAGTGTATGACCAGCAAGGGATGAAAATATTGGTCAAAAAAATAGTAAAAGGCTTTGGAGTGTTCGATAATCTCCTACCAAAATGCTATGCCTGAGAGTCAGTTATTTAAAACGTTGAGGGGCCAGATTCATGTCGTCACAGGTGTTGTTTTTAATGGAAAGTGAAGTTTGGCCAAAGGAAGTGTCTAAAATGATACAACTTGTCAATGCTTTTGCACATGACGCTTGCGCTTCAGAGTAGAGGGAGAAGCTGTGACTGAGCAGAGGATAGGGGTGGGGTTGGGAGACGTGGGGGTTAGGGAATTAAGCACCAGAGAGGAAGGGGACCGACATCTCTATCTAGCTGAAGTGAGGAATCAAGAATCCTAACATAACTAACTAACTTTTGTTGAAGGCATCTCTCTTTTCCCAGAATAAACCTAAGATTTTCTAGGAATCTCACCAGAAATCCCATTTTCAGTTAAAAAAAAAAATGACCTAAACCAATTTGTTTTATCAGAATATGCCTCAATCTAAGGCGCTTCTGCCTGAACCACTCTGTCATCTCACTTACTAAACACACACATGCACACAGACACACACACACTCACACACACACACATACACACACACACACATACATGTACATGACCATGCACTCAAAGTTTCTTAGAAATGTTAGGATGTGACTTAAGAGCCACCCATATGGTAGGTACACATGGTGTATGCTATGACACCTCATTGTGATCCTTCCCCGAGAAGCCATACACACATTTGCTGGCCTGCTTCTCTTTTTTTGAGTCCCTTTCTGTTTTTATAAACTCTCTCAATTCATAGTGAGTATCTGGAAATTCATTTCTGCATTGAAGCTAAGGATCCAGTTTTACATGCTTCACTGTCCCTAAAAGTTAAGTAACTTTTCGGGCTGCTGCAGATAACAGAATGAGACCCTGGCTTCATCCCCCTGTCACTGATATGCTCAGCCATCCCATCAGAGTTTTTGGCTCTTCTCACAGAAGTCCACCGAACTTTCTTGAATGTTTAACAAAATTTATGATAGACTCCACCTTCTGGAGGATTTCTTTCTTCACAAATATGAATTGACTCCTGTGTCTTCTAGACTGTTGGAAGGCTACTTGACCACAGCCTTGTTGGCTTGCTGTGTGACAGTGGACAGGGGACAGCACAGCCTCAGAAAACTGTAGTCAGAGTTGTGTCCTGGGGGAGCTCGTAGCTGGTGGTGTGCTTGAGGAAGTGGCCTCTCATGCCTGGCTTTGGGCAGCTCAGCTGTCTGCCAAGAGTTATTGGACTCTCAGATCCTATTTCTTCCTTCTTTCATGGTATCAACTCAGTCTGAACTCCCAGACACCTTGTAAAAGCTGATCAGGATTCAATACCTTAGCACCGGTAAGCAGGATTATTCCTCTCTGTGAACCAACCCCAACCCCAAGAGATAAGAGCTACAATTCAGAACACCTTTATACAGAACAGGACAGATAATTCTGAATTGCCCAGAGCTCCTGCCCTTTGGCCTGGAGCAAGCCACACTAAGTAAATCTAAGTCCAATAGAGGAGGTATTTGACATCTTAACACTGCAGGCAGCCTGTAATCCCTACTGCTCAGAAGGCTGGAGCAGGAGTATTGGAAGTTCAAGGTCAGTCTGGGCAACTTCCTGAAACTCATCCCCAAAAGTAAAACAAGGCTAAGATAAAGTTTAGTAGTACAATACTTGCCTAGTATGCTCAAAGCCTTGAGTCTAACCCCTAACACTGAAAACTCCAACCACCAAATAAAGACAAATCTTTAGAGTGTGATTTCTAATGTCTTCCTCCAATGTGTAAATGGGGAAGAGAAATCATGGAGGCCAAGTAGGACCACAGATGGCATAGGATTTTTCAGCATGGTCTTGTGGCTCTAGGGTCACTTTTAGGGTGCTAAAATCTAGGGATGACTCCAGGAGACTTACTCTCCTCTGACAGGAGACCTTCCACTAGAAATGGGCCACCTTCATCCAATCCCATCTGCCACCTGAGATCAGATAACATTTTTGCTCAAGGAGCCTAAACTCCATGCAAACTAGTTCCAAGATGGGCCAGTTGTTCCATACTAAGAAGGTGAAAGAAAGAAAGTACCACGGATTTGGGGCATTTCCCTTTTTTTGTGTAGTCAAAGATGCTTCATTCCCATGTACTATGGTAGGTCCTCTTCAGATCTGCTGGATTCAGGCTGAGCTAGCTCCTGCTCTTAGACTAAGAGAGTCCTGGCTCCAGGAGTAGCTCTGGTTCATCTCTGGGAAATGTCTAGCAGCTAAGATGGGAGTTCTTTCCATAGTGTGTTGGAAGCGCTGCCACAGTGGTGACCAATGCTTTCTTGTTGAGTCCCTTTCACTTTCACCTTCCCCTCCTGGTCCCCAGGACCAATCTGACTCTGTGTCCTGGTTCCACTCACTGCTGCCACTGCCTTTGGTTTTAGAAGCCTTTGACAGGTCACAGCAAGAAAGCTTCAATGAATCACCCACACATCTTTTCAATCAGAAGAATTTGACTTGGTTTTCCTTGGAATGTGGCATTTGTCACCATCAGTTTCAACAGCTGAACATCCAAGGCGTGGCTAGGCTCCCTCAACCCTGATGCTGAGAATGGCTAGTGACAACACATGGGATACAGACAGCATTAATTGATCCAATCCCTCACCCACTCCTCCACTAAGGAGAGCCAGGCTCCTCCACTTTCTTCTCTTTCCTTTAATACTTGCCTTAGAAATCCTGGAGGAGGGAAGTATTAGCAGTGCTTAGACTTTTTCAATTGCAGATGTTTTTAAATAACCCCCCTCACAATGGAAACTCTGAACTTTGATAATTTGGTATGGATGATAAGATTCAATGTGACAGCCTGGTCTAGTAGCCTGTCCTTGAATCTCAGGGAGCCATAATCATGGCATTTGTCTGTGCTCTGATGGCTTCTGAAGTCAGTGGGGCACCAGAAGCAGAGAGAGAGAGAGAGAGAGAGAGAGAGAGAGAGAGAGAGAGAGAGAAGAGCAATTTTCAAAGCTGCTTTGTGCCTGTGATTCCAGGACTCAAACCAAAGTTTGGAGAGAAAATAGTGGTGTGTGGGGGCTGGACAAGGTTTTCTTAATCTGGTTTCAGGCCCATGAAATGTTCCACCAGATGCTAATGTGAAACCGATGTGTTCATCAATATGCATGAGATGTTCTCCGACCAAATCCTCCTGCAAGTCCCTCTCCTCACCACTCACTGCCTTCCCTTATCAGAGCCATAAAACAACAGGGGAAGGACAACAGCAACAGACTATGCCGCATGGCTTTGAGGGACTGTTGCTTTCTGTAGTCTCATGTCACTATTTGCTTCTTGCTTCAAAGATCTGCCACCCTCCTAACCCTGGGGACACTTGCCAAGCACTTGTAATACATCCTGTTCCTGAGAAAGAGGAAGGAAAGGAAGGACTCCTGGGTTTAGTGTGCCTTCATTAGTGTCACCATTACCCCATGAAGGAGGTAAAATGGCAATGGTTGATATATTACAGAGAGCAAAATGGAGTTTGGAGAGCATCACTAACTCTTGCTAACCAGAGAGCTAGGTGATGTGTGGAGTGAGGTCAGAAGGAAGTCTCGCTCTCAAGCTCCTGATGGAACACTCTGGCATCCTCCAAGGCCAGCAGAGGCATCTTGCATTAACTAGCAATTAAGTAGTCAAGTCATGTGGGCATCTCCACTGGAGACGCTGCATCTCAGAGAGCAAGGCGAATTTGAATCCAGGAGATGATTATGTCTGGGTGTTTCTTCTCATCCACAAAGCCCACCTACTCCGACCTCCCCAAGCTCTGGCAATGCTGAGTGGATCACCTGAAACTCAGGTGGAGGGAGGAGAGAGATGTCTCTGCCTCTTGAGCAGTCGTCTCTCTTGTTTTCTACTATCTCTGTGCCTTTTTGAACGTGAATCTTAAAAGCCAACACTGGAAAACTAAGCCCAGCCAAACCTGACATTCATGACTCATAGAAACTAATTTTAAATACATAATTCTAGCATAAATTTACATATAAAGAAGGATCTTGTTTGGGGTAAAAAAGTTGTTATCATAACATTGTGGTTGTCATACAAAACCACAGGAGGCGCATGTGCAAAAGTTATGGTGGCTCAGCAGCTGTAACTGCCCAGTTTAATGCCTAAGCAGATAGACTGATGGTCAGGATACATCGTAGGCATGGTGAAGGTGCAGCCCTACCAGACAGCTTACACAGGAGGGTGATTATCAAAGAGATAATTCACCCTGAGCTCTCCAGCTCCAAATTACATTTGCATTTGTGCTACATGCCTCTCACTTCCCCTCTCTTTGGTGTGATGTATATGAACTTCACAATTACTGACACTGATTTGCAGGTGCCTTATTCTACCTGGGCTACAGTGTGGGGCAGCGACTTATATATAGAAAGCCATCACGGCTTGCTTGTCACACCCTTGAAAGGCAGGATTGAGAGGGTCCCTATGGCATGTGGTTGGGATAAGAGAAGGGGAATTGTCTCTCAATCAATGTTTTCTGGAGCTCCAGCTCTGGGGATACTCTGTAACACCCAATGCTTGAGCCATCTATTTTTGAGATGAAGAACAATGTGGTGTTCTACAAAGGCTATTGAAGTCAGGACTGTCTTCATCTCTGTGGATGTGATGGTCCCACCCAGCTTCCAGGATTTCCAGGGAAGATACCCAAATGACTTTGTCATCACTAGATAGTGTGGGATGCTTTAGTTAGCCCTGGGAGTCCTGGCTCCAGTGCACTAGGAGAGAAGGAGAAAGGCATGGGAGGGAGTGCATGTCTTGTGTTTCAAGCAGAAGAACTTCCTGGGACTGCTACAGACCTGGCATACAGTAGCAGGAACCTGAGGTGAGGTTGGCTCTGACCTCCTCCATACTAAAGCCAAATCTGGAGATAACAAGAGAGTTAGTGATGCTCTTAGAACTTCATCTTCTCATCTCTCCTTGGACATTTCCTATCACCATTGTAACATTGCATTTAAAGCCCAGGACAGCTGAGCAGTGTGACTAAAACCCTTAGCCTCTTGATGTTTAAGGTCTCTAACAGCAGCATCCTTCACCTGCTTAGCACAGACCACAGTTCACCTTAAATTCCATCCTTGGATTTCTGAGAATCCTTTCCAAAAGAACTATGTCACAAGACAAGGAGCTTTATTTTGGATAATATTAATTAACAGCCACCACTTTCTGCTTTTTTTGTGTGACTGACACTTGTGATTGGGTTCTTTGCTGTGAGATCACAACATTTTCTCTTTAGGAATGTATGTATGTATGAATACATGTATATATGTATGTATGTATGCATACATGCATTTGTTGTATTTATGCATGTATGTATGAATGTATGTATGTATTTATGTATGTATGTGTGTGTATGTATGTAAGCAGTCTTGATATGCAGCCTGAGCTGGCCTTGACCTTATGACTATTCTGCCTTAGTTTCCTGAGTGCTGGAAATATAGGTGGACACATTTCTTTTTATTGTCTCTGAGTATATTTCCGCTTAAAGTAGGGTAGTTATTAGTCAAGAAGAAGTAGACGGTACTTAGGGACCTTCAGTTGTTATTACCTTCTACCTAGCCTTAAGATTGTATTGCTTTGTGGGGTGTAGTGGGGGAGATTCTTGGAAGTATATCTTGGAAAGGAATTAGTGAGGCATCACTAGAGAATAATTTCAGTGCTTAAGTGATGGAACCCATTCGTTCAGGGTGGACTCACTTTAAAATTCAGGCCTATTTCTGGTGGGTCCTCCTGTTGTCAGAGAGGAAGAAAGAGCACATTCGTGAGTTAGAATGGGTGGCTCATACATGTTCTCAGGCTTGGCAAGCTGCTACTTTCTAGATTTTACTAAAACCCCTCTGGTCCTTCCTCAGTTTGTGATATCAGCTTAGAACACTGTTGAAAACAACCTAAGTCATCAGAGAATCCAAATAGAGGAAAAGAAGTTCATGAAAGTCACCAATGGCTGCTTATAGATTTCTCCTTGAATGTGAAGTATCAATACTCTTCTAATTGTTTTTGTTGACTTGTCCACTATAGGAATGATACTCATCATAGCTATTGTGTTAAAGGGATGAGTGGAAGGCCAGTTTTGACCAACACACTCCCCGGCTGAGATTTTGTGCTCTGGCTTCATACATAGAGACCCTTCTTATAACTCAGAGATAAGGATTACCTAAGTAATGTGCACATGGCTCTCCAGACATGTTCCTTTCTTTTATGACAAATAGTATGCATCTCTAACCACTCCTTACTAGTAGCCCTGCTCTGCCAGAGATGGAATAGTTGTATTTGTTATGAAAACCTTGTTTAAATTTATCACAAGGTAAAATCCATGCACATCTGACCTTAAGCCATGGGTATGTTTTCCTCATTGTGGCTTGACCCTCATGTAGGACTGAGTTATAATAGCTTAGTGCTTCAGCACTGTGCTCGGCCTCATGAATTTGACTCCTATCATAGAGTGAGGTGAGCTATAGTAATGAGAGTTTCCCCTATGATTTGCAAGCATCTTCAGCCACATTTGATGAAAGAAGCCTTCAGACCTTTGGTCTGACCTATTTCCAGGCAATTTTCAGTGGGACAGATTTAATTGTTGCATGTGATTGAATTAATAAATTCTGCTATGGTTGGCTTCGAGCTTCAGATTTTGACTCTCTTTTGCAAATCTACACTCTTCACGGGATGAGAAATGGCCCCACACATGAGCTAACTCACTCTTTCCCCGAGGAGATCTATACAGTAAGTATGCCTCTGGCTCCTTGGAACCCTCTAAGATCTTGAACAAAACTTTACTCCTTGTCTCCTCTCTCTACCTCAGGCCACTGTCAGGGTACTGTTTGTAGCTTTTCTGCTTTGGCCTTTACTAGCTTCCTTACCCCTAAACATGTATATGCACGTACCTACTGGTCTGTGTTTATATCACAGGTGCCCACGTGCTGGTAGAGGCTAGAAGAGGGTCCTGGAACTCGAATTGCAGATAATTATGAATGACCTAATGTGGGTTCTAGGAGCCAAATCTGGGTCTACTACAAGAGCAGCGATTGCTTTTAGCATCTGTGTGATATGTGAGATCTACAGTTCAGATTTAGACTGTTTGGTTAAGTTATGACATTCCCCTGTGCTGGTCTTGGGCTCTTCCCTGCCTAAAGCTGTAAGAAGTGGGTAAACGCCAGTATACTCTCTGTGGACAGAGCTGTCTCCTGTGGGCCCCAGCTTCCACTCTGCCTCCTTTTCATAGATTAGAATTCTGAGTGTTCCAGTTCACTAGACGTGTAGAGACTGGCCAGGGATGTCTGCATTTTACAAGAGACAATAAAAGCCCATGGATTTGTTCATTCAGAAACACTTTGTGTCAAGCTCATGTTGAGATTAAGTCCAAAATCTATCTCCATAAGCTACATGAAACAGAATAGGGGTTGAGAATTATAATTATTTGTTGAGGTCATTTCAGAGCCTATGATAAATACCTATATTTTCCACCTGAGGTGACTTTCCTTTCCTTTAATTTCACAGACAATGATAATGGCTGTGACCATGCGGTTCACCTAGGGATGTCCAGCCCTAAACTGACATTTTCTTTTTCTCTTTCCTTTTCCATTCCTTTCTCGGCTTGTAGATCTGTACCAACTTTCAGAATCTCCAAGGACAACTGCCTTGAGAAATAATATCCCATTTCCCCATGGTCCACATAAGTTATAGTCAGAGAAGAGACAAGTTATTTAGATACATCTTTTTATTCCTGGGTTTTCCATTTTCATGGTTCTTTCTCCAATTTTGAGACAAACTGGGCAGGAGGAGTGAAGTGCATATTTGTGGCAAACCCAAACACATCGAGCTGCTATGTTTCAAAAAGAAGACTCTCTAGGTTGGGAGAGAAAATAGAAGGAAACTTATGAGATAATGCATGAGACAGATCGTCAATAGTGTGTGGAAAGGCCACTTGACTTGTTCAGCTGGGCTGTTTGGAGCAGAATTCTGATTAAAGAAGACATTCTGGGAAGGGTTGCTGTGGACAGGTCATCTATACAACACATTGCTCAAAATGAGTAAGTGTGAGTCTTGGAGTCCTAAGCTGGCAACAAAGCAGGCTGTCAGTTTAGCCTGGAGTAGAATCTCTCCCCATTACACCAGCTCACTGATTTGTGTGGACCCGTGCTCCAGATGCAAAAGAACAAATAAAGCCACAAATCCAGAGAGCTTGTCACTGATTGGGTAACAAGGAAAGGACTGGGTCCCAGGAGTGAATAGCTTTCTTTTTCCCTAGTCCCAGTCCGATGAATGATAGAATGACTAACCCACTAGTGTACTAGACCCCAAGTTAGGCTAGCCAGATTCTTCAGACTCCTCCCATGGCTTGTCACCCCCCCGCCACCATAGCTTATTACCAGGCCATTAGGAAGTTCTGTGGGGGATTTGTTGGTAGATATGTGAATCTAAGAAAGTATTGCTTTCAATATCACCATGTGAAAAAATTCTATAAAGAATAGATTCTGAGAACTGCTTTCTGGAAAATACACTTGGTACAGGTTTCATGTGGTCACCTTGGCAGAGCATCTCATACAGGACGCTCTAGCAGTATTCCCTTGACAAGAAGGTATCAGTAGCATGGGATGCTTTGACTCAGGCCCTCATCTTGATTCACATTACCTAGGGCTGCCCCATCCTGGGTATTTCCCTTGATATTTCTTTTCTAACTTAGGGAGGACTGCTCAAAGAGTTCTATGGAGAAATCTTAGCATTTGCTTGAGATTGTGGAGTTTGCCTTTTATCTTTCTCCAGGGCCACAGCAGCAACAGCTTGCCCAGGTCCTCTTCAGCCTTTTGGTGGTTAGGGGCTTATTTGGCTCATCCAATTGCATAGTCATCAATACTTCTCAACAGACGTGACTGTGTCTAGGTGAGATTGATGGAACAAGCCCTTTCTACAGCCCCTGCCTTGTCATGGACCTGTCTTTCTAGCCTATTTCTTACCACAGTTCTGGATATCCCAGCCTTCACATTGTCCCCACCATTGCTTTGCTGCGTAGCAAATAAGGAATATGATGCTATTCTGCTCTAAATTGACCAAGAGATCATTGTCTTGAGTCTTTCGGGAATATTATTGCCTTAATCTATGACCTCCTGAGATTCACCAAGAGACAGATAGGACTGTGAGTATTTCTAGATGTTGCCAGTCGAGGCTTCTGAACATCCTCAAAAACAAAACAAAACAAAACAAAACAAAAACAAAAAACAAAACAAAACAAATGGCCTGAAGATGTTGGAACTCACAGGAATTGACAAGGTTAGACATGGCTCCCTTTCTCCCACATACCTTTTGGGTGTCATTCATGTAATCCTAGGATGCTTTGGAGAAGGTATTCAATAAGAATTTGTGGGTGTGACATTTTTCTTGGGATGTCTTTCCAAAAGTTCAGCTGTGTGCATTGTAGCAGCAGTCCTCAATAGTTGGAACAATCCATCCACGGTATGACTTCTCCAACTCTCAAGCAGCAGAAGCCACAGCAGCAGTTTCTGGAAGCTCACACACTTGCTAATGAACACACAGGCTGTTGGACCCATGAGGCTCCCCAAAAGACATCTCCTCCAAGTTGATGTGGGGCTTACCCCTACTGCAGTGCCCCAGGAACACACAGACCTCAGTGGTGTTGCTGGGGAGGAAGGCAAGAAGCAGCCACTTCTGGGGCTAAGAAGGGAATTAGGACAATTTATTATTTCCCTGTTGCACTGAGTAAATAGACTTTAAGATAAATTATTGGTGCCTGCAGCTTGCTTGATACAAAACCCGTAAGCGAAAGCGTACTCTAATGAACATATGCCGACCTGCCCTCCCCTTAGCACCTCACGTCCGCTATTAACTTTCTATGCACTCGGGACCTTTGGCTCTTGGCCTAAATAATACAAGAATAATTAGAATAATTACTGGGGAAGCCAGGTCAAATATACAAGGATCCTTTTAACTGCTTGGCTATCTTTATTTTTCAAAAGAAATTCTTAAAACCAACCAAATGCTGCTTTTTCTCACC
>JADRCC010229624.1:0-11044 GCA_019843855.1 Hylomyscus alleni
TTTTTTCCACTGGATGGTTTTGGCTTCTTTGTGAAGGTGATGGTAGGTATGTGGGTTTAATTCTGGGTCTTCAATTCTATTCCAATATATCTCTGTAGTACATCTATTCCAATATATCTCTGTACTACATTGCTCTGTAGTACAGCTTGAGGTCAAGGATGGTAATTTCCTCCAGAAGTTCTCTTATTGTTGAGAATAGTTTTTGCTATCCTGGGTTTTTTGTTATTCTTGGTGAATTTAAGAATTGATGTTTCTAACTGTGAAGAATTGAGTTGGAATTTTGATGGGTATTGTATTGAATCTGTAGATTGCTTTTGGTAAAATGGTCATTTTTACTATGTTAATCTGGCCAATCCATGAGCGTGGGAGATCTTGCCATCTTCTGAGGTCTTCTTCAATTTCTTTCTTCAGAGACTTGAAGTTTTTGTCATACAGATCTTTCTCTTGCTTGGTTAGTCACACCAAGATATTTTATATTACTTATGACTATTTTGAAGGTTGTTGTTTCCCTAATTTCTTTCTCAGCCCATTTATCCTTTGAGTAGATGAAGGCTACTGATTTGATTAATTGTTTTTTTTAATTCCATTAGAAGATTTTTTTTTTATTTCCAATCTTGTTGGCATAGTCTTTAGATTAAAGTCGTAAAGCAGCAAATGAATTAACACTTATGAAAGTACAATTTATAAAGCACCATAAAATGTAACATATTAGCTTGCAGGAACAAATAACTATAAGATGGTAATATAAATCTAGCAGAATAAATTCTTCAAGTGAAGAATCAAATTCCTTTTATTAATATGTGTTATGAAGATTAAAGGCACTGTAGGAAAAGGAAATGCTTTCAAGCAAATACTTGAATATATAAGCCTAGTCCTGTGATTACTTAGAGGATGCTAAATCATTTCCAGCAGGGTGAGATTTGAGCTTCAGTCATAGCTAAAGGTTACTAATAGCTACAGGTTATACAGTCCTCAATGTGGGGGTAAGTGGATGTGCCACCTCAGTCCTGACCTCATTATATACACTGGCTCATTTCTTTCTTTCTACAAAACCAAGTGGCCATTGGTTGCATTATTTCTATTCTGTGAATGAGGAAAACAAGGCACAGATTGTTAAAGTACAACTAGTAAAGAGTGAGTTAAGTTCTATGTGTTGTAGTCCTACTCTTGAGTTGGCATTTAGATACTGTCCTAGACTCAATTGATCTGTCCTTTAGAATCTCAGGATCAACAAATTTGATAGCTAAGGAAACTGAGGTACAAAGAGATTGAAGAGTCTCTGCTGGGAGATGGTTCAGTGGTTAACTTCACCTCAAAACTGTAAGGCCCAGAGTTAGGAAACAAAGTATGTCAATGTCAGGTAGGCACCTCACCTATTTCCAGCACATAAGGAGAAAGATAGACCTTCAGAGCAAGCTGGTACCTAGATTAGCTGGACAATTGAGATCTGAAGAGGTGTGACATACCTTGCCTCATGTGTACAATGGAGACATGTCAAAGGAGATACCGGTGGCCCTCTGGTTTCAAAATGTCTCCTTCATACACATAATACATACACACACTCCTACACACAAACATGTGTACATGCACCTACTCCCATAAGGGCATTGATTCATCCACAATTACAATTTTATTCTGATCTTTTTTCCTGAGTGATCTGCAAACTAAATTCTACTCACTAGCAGGTTGGTGAAGTATCCCCACAAGTGTTACCTTGGTGCCATTATGTATAATGTTTATTTTCAAAATGATCATGAAAAGTCACATGATAATTTCTTTCTAATAGGGAGAATCTGCCACAATAGATCAAAACTTTCAGACTGACTGTGGGTGTGTACAGTATCTCTGTGGTAAATATTTTTAAAAGTACTTTTAAATAATACATGCGCATTATTGATGTATGTTGTTTAACACCTGTGTATTTAAAAATACTTCCTTTGAAAAATATGGCATTTATATTAATTCAATTGGTAATATTTTATTAAACAACTTACTTTTTGTTCATAAATATCTCAAAATGATCTGAGAAATTTGATAATAAAATGGAAAAAGGAATCATTTTCACTATAGCCCTTTTAAGAGGACATTTAAATTTTTCTATATCACTTAAGATGTTATCTAAAATTGTGAACTTTTTTGTTTGTTGTGTTATGATCAATATTAGCATCTAAAAGCATGAAATATTAGATGTTCATACTATGTATTAGTGGTTCATAGTATGTAGAATATTTCTTCAATGGATTAAAATGCTTCAAATTTTTTTATGTGCAAACTAGAGGAGAGTCACTGGCTTGATCCAACCTCTCCCTGTCTGCTCTAATATGGCATAGTTTATTTCTATTAACACAGTAATCATTGGAGTCACAAAATGTTACAGAACCTCACCATGAAGGATACTACTATTATTGAATTAGATGTTACATTCATCTAGTGGTGATGATCTATGTCTGGAGAAGGGGCAGCAATAACTTGCTCATCTCTGGGATTTTATACTTCTGGAAGTTGCTATAAGATATACCTCTTGAATATGTTAATACAAGTTATTTTACAGGGATATCTATATAGTATATACTAAGTACACTATATAGTATATAGTATATACTATATACTATATAGTACACTATATAGTACACTATATAGTATATAGTATATATAGCACACTATATATACTATATACTATATAGTGTACTTAGTATATATACTATATAGATATATATAAGTACACTAAGGGATATCTGCTCTATTGATGTTGTTAAGTAAATTATTGTGTTGCTAGAAATATGTAATATCTTACTTGATCTTGAAAATTTGGTTCATCACAATGAAAATACAGTTATTAATATAAGTTCTGTCTATTGGTTGGTAAATACAATAGACAACATTGTGGGGTTTTAAAATATTTATTATTTATTTATTTATTTATTTAATTCTAGAGAAGAATGATGTGTGTGTGTTTCAAGAAGTATCAGTATTGAATCCTGGCCAATCTCTGATAAAGTATTTGGAAGAGGACTTTTGTTATACAATTGAATGTCTGGATGAAAAAGATAACTATACAGGCTTTCATACTTTCAATGTTACAATGGTGAACTGTTCAAAAGACTGTGATGTTGTAAGTATTGTTATAAGTTGCTCTGGAGGCCCCAGGGAGGTGAAATTTTTCAGCTAGTGAATTTGAATGTTGGAAATACTTTATGACTTCCACACTTGACTATCTCCTTAACCCTTAATTATTTTATGAGTTGTGTATTTAAGGCAGATACTCACTTTACTAAGAATGACCTTGAGTCTCCAGAGTTGTCATGTGCAGCTTGCTTGTTTGGTTGACCTAAGATGGTTGCACCTGCTTGATGCATGTTGACTGGTAGAGGTCAACCTGTACTTCATTTCTAAGTTGGCTATTTAAAGTAAACTATTGTTTGAAGTTCTTCATCTTGAACTTCAGGAATGCTTACAGATGTTCAGAGAGAGCATGTTAGAGTTGGAAAACAAGTTCAGGACTAATGCACCAAAATGCTTATTTTGTTGTATGGCTAATACTAGGCCTGTTTATTATATTCAGCACCAGATATACATTCCATCCTCCAGTGATTATGATTGCTGTGGGACTTGTAAAAATATATCCTGCAAATTTCAAATGGAAAATGGAACATCAGTTATATATGAGGTATGGATTTTCATTTCCTGAACCATGTCCTATGGATTAAAAACCCCACTTTCCCAAGGTGATATTCTTGAATCACATTAGAAAATGTCACCTGCCATATATCTGCATACATTGCACACCTGTTCATAAGTGTGCACCTCTCACACATTAATATATTTTGTTATATTTTAAACTTTTTGACTTTTTTTGATAATTTTGTAAATGTTTTTTAAAATTGCTTTCTATGGTAATTTTAATATGGACTTGCACATTTTTCCAGATATAAGAAATGAGTTCCAAGAAAGCTGGTATCTAATAATTTATGAGGAATTAAAAATTAGTATTCTCATGAAGCTGTTAAATTTTGTTTTAGATTTATTGGATATTATCATCTTATAAATTTATTATTATTGTTGTTTTTGTTGTTTTGAGACAGAGTCACTCTGTGTAGCAGCTCTGAATGTCCTGGATTTGCTTTGTAGACCAAGCTGTCCTTGAACTCACAGAGATATGTCTGCCTGCCTTCTAAGTGCTTAGACTAAAGTTGTATACCACCACACCTGACTGAACTTAAAGATTGTTGATTGGAGTTTCTGGAAGATATGCAGCCAATCATAAGTTGAGATAGGACCTAGAGAAATGCTTCTCAACTTTCCTAATGCTGCACCCCTTTAATATAGTTCCTCATGTGGTGACTCCTACTAAACCAGAAAACTATTTTGTTGCTATTATTTTGCCACTATTATGAATCGTAATGTAAATACAATTTAAGAGATTGCAACCTACAAGTTGAGAACCACTGACCTAGAGCAAAGAATGTGATTTGGGTATGTTGTGGCTTCATTTCATTTTCATTAAACTTTAAAAAATCTTTAATTTCTTTCTTTATTTCTTCCTTTTTTTGTTTTTTTGTTTTTGTTTTTGTTTTGTTTTTTTGTTTTTTGTTTTTTGAGACAGGGTTTCTCTGTGTAGCTCTGGCTGTCCTGAAACTCACTCTGTAGACCAGGCTGGCCTCAAACTCAGAAATCCACCTGCCTCTGCCTCCCAAGTGCTGGGATTAAAGGTGTGCACCACCACCATCCGGCTCTTTATTTCTTCCTTGACCGAGTTGTCATTCAGTAGCATGTTGTTAAGCTTTCTAATGTTTATGTTGTTTTTGAGGACCAGCTTTAATCCATGGTGATCTGATAGGATGCAAGGAAGTATTTAAATCTTCTTGTATCTGTTGAGGCCTGTTTTGTGACTGACTATATTTTCAGTTTTGGAGAAGGTACCATGTGGTGCTGAGAAGAAATTATATTCTTTCATTTTAGGGTGAAATGTTCTGTAGATATCTGTTAGATCCATTTGGTTCATAACTTCTTTCAGTTTCACTGTGTCTCTGTTTAGTTTCTGTTTCTATGATCTGTCCATTGCAGGGCATGGGGTGTTGAAGTCTCCCCCTATTATTGTGTGTGGTGTGTGCTTTGAGCTTTAGTATAGTTTTTTTTTTTATGAATGTAGATGCCCTTGCATTTGGATAACAGAGGTTCAGAATTGAGAGTTCATCTTGGTAGATTTTACCTTTGATGAGTATGGAGTGTTCCTCCTTATCTTTATTGATCACTTTAGGTTGAAAGTCGATTTTATTCCCTATTATAATGGCTACTCCAGCTTGTTTCTTAGGACTATTTTCTTGAAAAATTGTTTTCTAGCCTTTTACTCTGAGGTAGTGTCTGTCTTTGTCGCTAAGATGAGTTTTCTATATGCAACAAAATGTTGGGTCCTATTTACATACCCAGTCTGTTAGTATATGTCTTTTTATTGGGGAATTGGGTCCATTGATATTAATAGATATTAAGGAAAAGTAATTGTTGCTTCCTGTTATTTTTGTTGTTAGAGTTGAAATTCTGTTCATGTGGCTATCTTCTTTTAGTTTTGGTGAAAGAGTACTTTCTTGCTTTTTCTAGGATGTAGTTTCCCTCTTTGTGTTGGAGTTTTCCATTTATTATTCTTTGAAGGTCTGGATTTCTGGAAAAAAATTGTGTAAATTTGGTTTTGTCATAGAATACATTGGTTTCTCCATCTATAGTAATTGAGAGTTTTGCTGGGTATAGTAGCCTGGGCTGGTATTTGTGTTCTCTTAGAGTGTGTATGACATCAGCCCAGGATCTTCTGGTTTTCATAGTCTCTGGTGAGAAGTCTGGTTTAATTCTGATAGATCTGCCTTTATATGTTACTTGACTTTTTCCCTCACTGCTTTTAATGTTCTTTCTTTGTTTTGTTTGGTGTTTTAATTATTATGTGACGGGAGGGATTTCATTTCTGGTCCAGACTATTTGGCGTTCTATAGGCTTCTTGTATGTTCATGGACATCTCTTTCTTTAGGTTAGGGAAGTTTTCTTCTATAATTTTGTTGAAGATATCTGCTGGCCCTTTAAGTTGGAAGTCTTCACTCTCTTCTACATCTATTATCCTTAGGTTTGGTCTTCTCATTGTGTCCTCACATTATCATCATTAACCACAACATACCCAAACTTATGGGACACAATGAAAGAAATCCTAAGAGGAAAACTCATAGCTCTAAGTGCCACCAAAAAGAAACTGGAGAGAGCATACACAAGCAATTTGATAGTACATCTGAAAGCTCTAGAATAAAAAGAAGCAAATTCACCCTAGAGGAGTTGAAGTCAGGAAATAATCAAACTCAGGGCTGAAATCAACCAAGTGGAAACAAAAAGAACTATACAAAGAATCAACCAAACCAGGAGCTGGTTCTCTGAGAAAATCAACAAGATAGATAAACCCTTAGCCAGACTAACTAGAGGGTACAGAGACAGTATCCTAATTAACAAAATCAGAAATGAAAAGGGAGACATAACAACAGAAACTGAGGAAATCCAAAAATCATGGGATCCTATTACAAAAGCCTATACTCAACAAAACTGGAAAACCTGGATGAAATGGACAATTTTCTAAACAGTTATACCAGGTACCAAAGTTAAATCAAGATCAGATAAATGATCTAAAGTGTCCCATATCCCCTATTGAAATAGAAACAGTCATTAATAATCTCCCAACCAAAAAATTCCCAGGACCAGATAGGTTTAGTGCAGAGTTTTATCAGATCTTCAAAGAAGACCTAAAGAATACTCCTCAAACTATTCCACAAAATTGAAACAGAAGGTATTCTACCCAATTCATTCCATGAAGCCACAATTACTCTGATATCTAAACCACACAAAGACCTAATGAAGAAAGAAAACTTCAGACCAATTTCCCTTATGAAAATCGATGCAAAAATACTCAATAATATTCTTGCAAACCGAATCCAAGAACACATCAAAATGATCATCCATCATGATCAAGTAGACTTCATTCCAGGGATGCAGGGATGGTTCAATATATGGAAATCCATCAATGTAATCCACTATATGAACAAACTCAAAGAAAAAAACCCATATGATCGTATCATTAGATGCTGAGAAAGAATTTGACAAAATCCAACATCCCTTCGTGATAAAAGTCTTGGAAAGATCAGAAATTCAAGGCTCATACCTACACATAGTAAAAAGCAATATACAGCCAACATCAAACTAAATGGAGAGAAACTTGACACAATCCCACTAAAATCAGGGACTAGACAAGGCTGCCCGCTCTCTCCCTACCTATTCTACATTGTACTTGAAGTCCTAGCCAGAGCAATTAGACAAGAAAAGGAGATCAAAGGGATACAAGTTAGAGAGGAAGAAATCAAATTATCACTCTTTTCAGATGACATGATAGTATACTTAAGTGACCCCAAAAATTCTACCAGAGAACTCCTAAACCTGATAAATAACTTCAGCAAATTAGCTGGATATAAAACCAACTCAAGCAAATCAGTGTCCTCTACACAAAGGATAAACAGGCTGAGAAAGAAATTAGGAAACAACACCCTTCACAATAGTCACAAATCTCTAACTAAGCAAGTAAAAGATATGTATGACAAGAACCCCAAGTCTGTGAAGAAAGAAATCAAAGATGATCTTAGATGATGGGAAGATCTCCCATGCTCATGGATTGGCAGGATTAATATAGGATTAATGGCCATCTTGCCAAAAGCAATCTACAGATTAAATGTAATCCCCATCAAAATTCCAACTCAATTCTTCAGAGTTGGAAAGAGCAATTTGCAAATTCATCTGGAATAGCCAAAAACTAGGATAGTGAAAAAATAAGATTTTCTGGTGGAATCACCATCTCTGACCTTAAGTTGTACTACAAAGCAATTGTGATAAAAAAAAAAAAAACCTGCATGGTATTGCATGCAGTTGACAGGCAGGTGAATCAATGGAATAGAATTGAAGACCCAGAAATGAACCCACATACGTATGGTCACTTGATCTTTGACAAAGAACCTAAAACCATCCAGTGGGAAAAAGATAGCATTTTCAACAAATGGTGCTGACTCAACTGGTGATTAGCATATAGAAGAATGCAAATCGATCCGTTCCTATCTCCTTGTACAAAGCTCAAGTCCAAGTGGATCAAGGACCTCCATATAAATCCAGATACACTGAAACTAATAGAATAGTAAGCGTGGAAGAACCTCAAGCACATAGGCACAAGGGAAAATTTCCTGAAGAGAACACCAATAGCTTATGCTCTAAGATCAAGAATTGACAAATGGGACCACATAAAATTACAAAGCTTCTATAAGGCAAAGGACAATGTCAATAGGACAAAATGGCAACCAACAGATTGGGAAAAGATCTTTACCAAACCTATATCCAATAGAGGGCTAATATCCAATATATACAAAGAACTCAAGAAGTTAGACTCCAGAGAACCAAATAACCCTATTAAAAAATGGGGTACAGAGCTAAACAAAGAATTCTCAACTGAGGAAAACTGAATGGCTGAGAAGCACCTAAAGAAATGTTCAATATCCTCAGTCAACAGGGAAATGCAAATCAAAACAACCCTGAGATTCCACCTCACACCAGTCAGAATGACTAAGATCAAAAACTCAAGTGCAACAGATGGTGGCGAGATTGTGGAGAAAGAGGAACACTGCTTCATTGCTGGTGGGATTGCTGGTGGTAAAACCACTCTGGAAATCAGTTTGGCAGTTGATCAGGAAATTGGACATAGTACTACCTGAGGACCCAGCTATACTACTCCTGGGCATATACCTAGAAGATGCTCCAACATGTAATAAGGATACATGCTCCACTATGTTCATAGAAGTCTTATTTATAACAGCCAGAGGCTGGAAAGAACCTGGATGTCCCTTAACAGAGGAATGGGTACAGAAAATGTGGTACATTTACCCAATGGAGTACTACTCAGCTATTAAAAACGCCTTTAATCCCAGCACTTGGGAGGCAGAGGCAGGCAAATTTCTGAGTTCGAGGCCAGCCTGGTCTACAGAGTGAGTTCCAGGACAGCCAGGACTACACAGAGAAACCCTGTCTAGAAAAAAACCAAAAAAAATAAAAGAGAGTGATAAGTGGATATTAGGCCAGAAGCTCAGAATACCAAAGATACAATCAACAAACCACAAGAAACTCAAGAAGAAAACCATAATGTGGATACTTTGATCGTTCTTAGAAGGGAAAACCAAATACCCATGGAAGGCGTTGCATATGGAGGAGAGACTGAAGGAAGGACAATCCAGAGACTGCCCTACCTGGGAATCCTTCCAATATTTAACCACCAAACCCAGACACTATTGTGAATGCCAGCAAATGCTGACTGAGAGGAGCCTGATATAGCTGTCTCCTGAGAGGCTCTGACAGTACCTGACTAATACAGAAGTAGAGACGCACAACCATCCATTGGACTGAGCACAGGGTCCCCAATGAAGGAGCTAGGGAAAGGACCCAGGAGCTGAAGGGTTTGCAGCCCCATAGGAGGAACGACAATATGACCTAACTAGCACCCTCATAGCTCCCAGGGACTAAACCACCAACCAAAGAGTACTCATGATGGGACTCATGGCTCTAGCAGCATATGTAGCAGAGGATGGCCTTGTTGATCATCAGTGGGAGGAGAGGTCCTTGGTCCTGTGAAGGTTCTATGCCCTAATGTAAGAGAATGCCAGGGCCAGGAAGCAAGAGAGGGTGGATTGGTGAGCAGAGGTAGGGCGGAGGGAATAGGCTTTTTTTTTTTTCCAGAGGGGAAACCAGGAAAGGGGATATCATTGGAAATGTAAATAAAGAAAATATCTAATAAAAATAAATTAATAAAGGAATGTGATTTGTTTCATCTTAATTTTTACCCTTCAAAAAGAAATCTTCAAGAAAGATTTCGACTGTACTTTTAAATTATAGCTATCACCCAACAAACACTATCATGCAAATGGTTTCTTTTAAACCCGGCAATAAGGAAGCAAGAGGTAATAACTATAAAGAAAGGAGTGTTGTGAGGGGGTGGTTTGTTGTTTTGTTGCTAGTGGTAGATATCAGAGTGAGACATTTAATATTTGATTTCTCTATGATCAACTAGTAGAAATAGTTACTTACGTACTACTTTCCTTCTGAGTGCTTTATTTCATATTAACATCTCATTTCCATTATGAAACCAAACACATACAAACGTGCTCTGAGTGTATGTGTGTGTGTGTGTGTGTGTATGTATGTGATCATGAGCACACATGTGTGAATACTCGTCTCGTGTGTATACAAGCTTGTATGTATGCATGTGTGTGTATGTGTGCGTGCATGCATGCATATGTGCATGCATATGTGTGTGTTTATTTGGTGTAACTTATAACTATAATTGGGGACATTTTAAGATGCACTGCTAATGTTCCAAGAAGCTCTATATCTTGTATTGGATTTGATTAAATCAAGATTTAATTATTAACTCAGGGTTTTAAGCAATGTAGCAGATCTTAGTTAGAATAGCAGTAACTTTCTCTTTTATTCTTAGGAGGGGAGCACCTGGCACTATAACTGCAGCACGTATGAATGTGTTAATACTGAAGAGGGAGCGACGATTCTAAACTACAGCATGGTTTGCCCTCCTTTTAATGAGACTGAGTGCAAACTGGTTTGTACTTTGTTATGTGTGGAAATTCTGCACTAGCTGTAATTTAGGAAGTACACATTAATATGTTTTCCAAGGTCCTACAGACACTGTGGCTCATGTCTGTTATAGTTGTTTAGTTTGCTTTTTTGAGTTCAAATTTGATTTCCTCTGAATGGATAATTTGCTGTCTCTAGGTTTTTATATGTATATTCAAGGATAATTGAAAAAGCCTTTGGTCAGCAAGTCCAGGTTCCATTTTAATATAGATAAAATGGTACTTAATTGAGCTTTGCCTTTTTCTCTTAGACAAACACATCGATTTATCATGTCATCAATGCCTCCACATCTGGTGACATTTACCTTGTTTCTTGGATACAGGCCACTGGAGAACTTAGTGTTTTT